>JAPYYV010007819.1:0-13104 GCA_030522625.1 Copidosoma aretas | reverse complement strand
GAACTTTGATCAATTATGTTCCGATATCTCCCTAAATATACCTTAACTCTTATTAAAAAACTAGGTACAGATAGAAGAAATCGTAAGCTTTAAAATGACATAAAGAATATTAGGGTTTACCAGGCAATTTCATAAAATATTTAATCGAGAAAGTGACCGTGTTTGCGATGAGCGATAGTGAACCTCAGCACGTAAACAAGCGGATTCGTATCTATAGGTATACATATCAAGCCTGCTATTCGATGTTTTCAAGTGGGGTAGTCTGATATCACACAAATAGATAGTACAAGGGTGATGAGCCACCTTAAGCCCAGAATCATTGAAATCTACCGTTGGGTTCCTGAAATATGACTGATTACACACACACACAACCACACACACACACACACACACACACAGACTTTTTCTAAAAATGCTATTTTGTCATTTTAGACACTATACAAAACATTTCTAACGTATTTCCATAAAAACTTTTTTTTACCGTTACAAAGCTTCCTCTATGAGGAAGCAAAAATATGCTAAGAGCACAGTGGACTCTTGCTGTACTAAAAATTGTCACCCAAGCTGAAGCAATTAACAAGTTAAACAAAATTCAAGAGGAATTGAAAAATAATGGTCCATTGCGTTTCATTTACCAACAATAAAAATTTGTTAAAAACAAGTTATAGGTACTTAAGCTACTAGATTTCGAATTCTCAAAAAGTTGCCTGGTACTTGTCATAAAAAAAAAACAACTATAAAATAGAAAGCAATCATCTGTTGCATGGCGTAGATAATTGTTACAAGAGCTTTTTGCTTTACAAACTGATTTTCCAATTGAACGGGAACGTATTTGGACATTTCGGTAGAGAAGGAGGAAATCTTCGGGTATATGAAGGAGGAAATCTTCTAAAGACGCCTCTATACGTAGACGAAACTACTTCTGCGTAGACGAAACTACTGCAGGAGGTTGTGTCGGCTTCATCCTGGCTTATAGTGCAAAGTACACTACGTGATGCTAATCATCACGGGCGCCTACTGACTAAAACCACATTCCCCAAGAGAGAGCCAGCCCGTTGGGCTATTACTCTGATAACTCTGATATAGGTGTTGAAACAGAAAAGAAGAGATAGAAGCAGAGAAATAGTGGAAAGATGATAAATTAACGGCGAAGTTCGATGACCGACCAAGAGACTAAGGGAGGAATCTGGTCGGTACTAAATGCATCAAGACGATACTCAGAATATTGAGGTGTTAAAACAGCCTCAAAGACGATGGGAGAGAGAGAGAAACACATCCCGGTTAGACATCAGACTTATGAGCGAAGGGAGAAGTTCACTCGTAGATCTTCAGCCCCGCCGCGCCGATACAGTTGCAGGGCTGATAGCGACGACTTACCCGGATGAACTGGCCCAGGTGTTGTTGCCCCCTCTGGAAGAGACTCGCCGGTGACCCATTCGCCAGGACGACAGACTTCTGGCTTCCCAGACGGGAGAATTGGTTTCGCCGACTACCAGAGGCGGGAACCCACCGACCAAGCGTCAGGGCGCGCCTACGACTCCCCAAAGAGGGATTGCCCCCCAGGTCCAGGCATTATCAGGAGAAACTGCAGTTAGTCCGCTAGAATCGAGGAAGAATGTGTTTTGGGCGCCACGTCCGAGCAGGAAATGAGGTAAGGATCTGATTAGTTCCTGATCAGGCTATCCTTTTCAATGATCAGTAACTGAGCAGGCTTGTAACGCATCATCTGATTAGGGACTGGTCATAACGGCATGATTTCATCCTTACATGGGGGTCATGTGTATGCGCAGTTGTTTACTGCGCACTTCTGCATCAGACTTGCAGCAGTCGCAGCGTGCAGCTCAGTATCTACAGATATTCATTTAGCACGTTGATAGATATCCATTTGGTAATCAATTACGCCTACGGCTTACGAAGTAAAGGGTCCATCAAAACGCAGGTCAACTTAAATAACTTCTTCCTGCAGTAATAGTGTCGTTGAACAGTATACAAGTAGTTATCAAACTTATGAACAACAGATATGATTAAATGTACAGTGTATGCAGCTGATCTAACCGTATACATGAAACAAACTCTCACTTTTCTTTATGACACTTTTTTACACATCTTTTCAACATACAGCAGATCAATTTGGCCTTAAAATTCCAATTCCTTTTAATTCACGTCAGACACGATATGATGGTTAATCGTTTTACAATCAGTATCACAAAGTCACAATCAAGTGCTCATAAAACGTTTCTGCCAAGCCACTGTATTGCATCTACCTGAAAACTTGAGCAGATTTGTCATTTGCGTATCAATCAATGGAATTTTCATCTGCATCACTGTTACTATTACTGCAAGAACAAACTTTTTAACTTGCAGACCTGCGTCAGTACTTCATTAGTCGTATAGGCGTGATTTCTTAAATGTATATATGTAGACTGTAGAGTCACTGGGCTGCGAGTCTGCTACAGAAATGCGCAGTAAGTAACTACGCATTCACGTGACCTCAAAGTAAGGATTAAATCATGCCGTATGACCAGTTCCTGATCAGATGATGCTTTACAAGCCCGATCAGTTACTGATCACGGAGACTGATCAGGCCCTGATTTCAAGTAAGGGTATCCTTATTTTTCATTTCCATTCGGGTGGGTACTTTTCCCACCGAAAAAGTCCGAGAATCGAAATTCCCGAAAATTTTTCGACGAGATTCGAACCCGTTTTGCCTTGAGTCTGTCGTCAGGCTAGGAAGCTAGCACGCTAACCACTAAGCCACCGAGGACTCTTCTTTTGATTTTCAATGGATTAGAATAAATTCAAGCTTGACCTGATCGTAAAAATACCAGCTTTATGCGTTGTCTCATTATTTTGGGTAATAATAGCTGTATAACCAATTATTGATAAACTTATCGAAGTAGAGTAATCAGTAAGGTAGAAAGTCCCCATGAGATAGACGTGGCGTAAACTATTTACGTAAAGCAGATATAACTTTATTCATAGCAAAATTACCTCGAAAATTACAACCAAAATAGTACTAGCAGGTCCCCTTATACCCTGGGATCTCAGGCTGATGATAAACCCTATGTCCTGGTTGATTTTTTGCAGAGACTAGGCGTTGTAATAAGTGAGAAAGCTAGCGTCTACGGGTTGCAGAGATTTTGAGAAAATAGAAATTATTTAATTTATAATAAAGATAAAAAAAAATGTTCTTAAAAAGTTTTTAATGAATCAATTTTTTTTTCAAATTAATGTTTGGTTACAGTTCGAGAGTCGGTGAATGAAGCGAAGTTTTGAATTAAAAAAACATAGTGAATTATAAAAAAAAAACATTTAACTTAAGATGATTAAGTACGAGGAATAACTTTAAGGGTTGAGTCAAATGAAAAATCCTGCACTCTATGCTTCGTAAATTTATTTAACAAAATAATTTATTACAGAATTCTGTATCACACACACAGTATAGGAAATCTTAAAAATAATATTAACTGTCTTAACCATAATTATTTCATATAACGGTAAGTTGACTGCCACAAATTAATTTATAATCAACGTAAAAAGTACAAACTTATCCGAACAATCGCATTCGCATGACAAACTAAATGCAGAAGTTTACAGCTAAATTTATCAAAAGACAGTCACACATATTACGGCTAGCTTGCATTTACTGTAATCACAATTATCATTTAGAGTCTCTGTACGAGTCGGAAAAATGATGAAAAAACACTGCGCAACAGTCTTTCTAAGTAAGTTCAGTGAATCATTATGGATGCCAGTCTATAACTCTGTACTCGTTGATCCCTGAGTGGGAGCTGGGGTAGCTGTACTGCTCGACGACTCGTCAGTCTTCTTCTCGCTCGACTCCTCCTTAGATTTCAGAGCTGGCTTGCCTGTCAGTTCGATTTTCACCTTCCTCTCGTTCTTGTTCTCGGGAATATCCTTGGCGGGCGCTTTGATCGTGAGCCTGTCGATAATCATTCATTAAAATTTATTTAGCATACAGATTAAAACACTAATTTTTATAAAAAAAATTGGACTCAAACTTTCAATCGATAGAAAGAATATTTTCATTAACCATGAAGAAAATAAACCCCTGCCAATCAATTGGCCCTAGTTTCTTCAAGTTCTGTTTTTCTGCTTTTCGTTTGAAAAACTTTCAACATTTCTGATTCTTTTACAATTTTCTGATTTGTTCGACATAGAGGCTAATTATTTTAATCACGACTTCTTTGCTTGTAAAAAAAAAAACTTGCATATTATATCACTGAAAAAAAAAAGTATGGAAACTCACACTCCGTCCGAGGATATCTCCGAGGAAATGGAGTCCGGCTCGACGTCCTTCGGTATCTCGTACCGCCTGACGAACTGCCGGGAGATCAAACCGTGCTGGTCCTGCTTCTCCTCGTGCTTGCCGGTGACGACAATGTAGTTGTCGACAACCTTCACCTCGATCTCCTCAGCCTTGAACTGCTGCACGTCCACGTGTGTCTTCCAGTTCCCGTCGTCCTTGTCCCGATAGATCTTGGAAAGCCCCCCGCTTCCCGAGGACCTGAAGACTTCGGGGAACAGGCGGACGTAGTTGGAGTTGTCGAAGATGTCGAGCATGGCCCGGTCGCGAGCCGACAGCGGGAAGTCGTAGCGCGACAGGAACAGTTGCTCCGGGCGCAGGCCGACCCCGAAGTCCTGGTCGAACAGCCGGCTCCTCTCGCCACCGCCGAAGTAGGCCGCCGACAGGAGCAGGGGCAGCAGCGACGACACCATAATTTACGAGGATTTTTGTTTTCCGACAGACAAGTAAAAAACTCGATGATTTACACGGACAATAAAATTCGTGCAAAACTTGATCGAGCGAAATATTATATTCGAGCAGCGAAACGTAGCTAAGTTATCTTCGGCTGATTTGAAACTGTAGCAGCGACTCGGCGCGCTCCTTTTTATATATGCAACGGACGGAGGGCGAGAAGAGAGTCCCTGGGTGGGGGATGCGCGTGGGGAGGGCTCGGTGGATGACTGGGAGCTTTCCAGAAGCGACACGTAGTGCTGAGAATCGGGATGCTTCTCGAGCCATTCGCGAAAATATTTGGGAGGAGACACCACGTAGTCCGCCGGGAGATACACACGTCAGCGCGTCTTATCGTTCGTGTGTGGATTGTGGACCGGCATAAGAATTTTTTCGAGATGTTTCGCCTGAACTTTTTTTTTGTGTACGGAGTTACGTGGTATGTCGTACTCGAATTGGGAGTGCATGTAAAACAGGTTATCGGCAAAATGAACAGAGGTATTATTGTAGTATCAAAAATTTAGAATGTTTGTTAAGAAAAACAAATGTTATCCAATGTCCCGATTTTTATTTCGTATTGTTACTCTATGATCTAAAAATGTGAGAAGAAGGTAGACATTCTTACGATTTTTCACTTATTCTTTATTAAAATGAGTTTGATTTTTTAGGTTTTTTTTATAACAGTTGTAACCTACGTTAAAAGACTATTTTCACAGATAACTGGTTCTTATACTCAACTTCAAAAAATCTGTTTACGAAAGTAAAAAATTTATTTGTCCTACTCAAAAAGAGTTTGAGTCTGTATTCTTGAAGTGTTTAAGTTTTTTACTAGCTTCGTTGTGTGTACTTCAAAAATCTATATATTTATCTGGATTAAGAAACTGAAAAAAATAAATTTTATTTTAAATAAATGTTAATACGAAGAAGTTACATGCCTTACTCTTAATAAATGGTATTTTCATCATCTTTCTTGCATCAATATTTCACTTTTTTTAAATGTCTAAATAAACTTTTAATCTCCTACGTTTGTTAAAAAACAAAACTCTATCCAATCAACTAAAAAATATCGAGCCAAGTTCATAGGGAATTTCAACATTTCCGTTATCTTTAAGCAAGGTGTGCTCAAACGTTTCTCAACGTTCGCGTGTTGAAGTTCATAAACACGAATCATTTCAAACTTCAATCCGTCTTTTTAGGTGATAAGAAACTCGCATCTGAAAGTTCATTAAGTATACTGCGTTTGTACATACTTGTCTCATAATAAACTTTTCAGTTAAAATTCCTAATATTTTTCAAAATGATTATACAACTTACCAGCCCGAAATAGTATGAATAATTGTAATAGTATCTTACACACCGTACGTACATACATATAGTAAGTAAGAGTAACGCTCGCTTACGTAAGTGCCGGTGTATTCATTTCAGCACAGCGACTGCTAAAATAGTAAGTACCGGCAGTTCGCAATACACTAAAAAACCCCAGCTTATATGAAACAACATTCGATCCCATGAATTAACTTACCCATTAAACGTGTAACCGGTTTCAACAATCTCAAAATCATACCCACGCAAAACCACATTGTTTGCGAGAAAAAATTGAAGGGCGAATATTTCTGGAAGAGTCGCGCATCCGCGAGCGCCTTCACGAAGCGTCGAGAAAACGTATCGGCTGCGTTTGCCTCTGGCGCATAAAAGCCGGCGCGGTGCGAGCGCGCTCTTCAGTCCACGCTCGAACCTCGTGACGAGAGCAACTGTGAGCAATACCGCCGCGAACGCACCGCGAACGTTTGAATCGTCCGTTGAACGTATTCGCTCGATTTTCTCAAGTTATACGGTGAGAGAGCAAAAGTTTCGCGAAAATGAGATCGCGAATGTCGCTGATTCCCAAGCTGATGACGCAGATGTGGGAGCAGATGGAGCGGCCGCACCGGCTCTTCGACCAGCACTTCGGCCAGCATTTCATGATGCACCCCGAGTCCTTCTTCACGCCCCTGGAACGCAAGATCTTCCGGGAGATGCAGAGCCCCATGTACTCGAGGGCTCTGGCTGACTTCTACCGCGAGCAGGAGAAAATCCAAAGTGGTCAGTCGGTGATAAAGGACGACAAGGAAAAGGTGAGTTTTTTTTTTTTTTTACTTTTCGTTATGATAGTTCTTTTTCTATTATAATTATCAGAGCCGTGCTAGAGTTCGTTGGTTTTTGTATCGCAAACGATTCGTGAAATTAGTGATTTAAGACTGTTTGAGTCAATAGCTTTAATTTCTCGTGAAATTATTTTTATTGGTAAAATATTTAAAAGTTATTATTTCAAAGGTACGTGTCGTGATTTCGAAGAAAAAATCAATTTATACGTAAATGTTGTGTACTTACATTTAAAGTTTCGTTCTGACTAACGACAAATCAATATTATCACTTTCGATTGTATATGTAAATAACGCAAATGTTTACTTTGTTTACACTTTTTCTCATTGCAGTATTCGGTGCAGATCGATACTAGCCAATTTTCCCCGGAGGAAGTGAACGTTCGTATTGTCGACGACCACATTATTGTTGAAGGTAAGAAAAATTGGTTGATAGAGTTGTAATTATTTTTTTTTTAACTGTGTATTTTTACGTATTGCTACTTACTTCTTATTGTTAGTCTTTTAAAAACAATAACTTTATAGACATAAAGTATCTTGGTGATGATGTTTTTGTTTGGATGATGAAATATTCAGCGAACGGAAATCATTATTTTTTACTATTGTATGGTTGATAATATTTTTATCCAACCTGTTCGTTGTTGTATACAATTGTTTCATTCAATAAATCGTGCGAATAATAATGAAACAATTAATAAAAATGTTCTAACATTTTACAGGTAAACATGAGGAAAAACAAGATGATCATGGCAAAATATACAGGCACTTTATCAGGAAGTACATGATTCCAGAGGTCTGTGAGCCAGACAAAGCTACAAGCACTCTTTCTGAAGATGGTAAATATAAAATTTTTTAGTTTATGGATTTCGATACTTTTTTTTTATAGAAATAACCACGACAATGACTCGAGGGCAACAATTATGTTGTTTCTTTTTTTCTATTTTTGTTTAATAAAACGACTCATACACTCTCCAATTTTCTCCAATAAATCAATAAATATATTGAATAACTAAATTATAAATAACGTATATTTAAAAAGATAAACTTAAAGACACTTTTGTAATAATTTTATCGATTTATTTTTCAGGTATACTATCAATCACCATCCCACGAAAACCAGAGTCATTAGAGGCAAAACGCGAAAGAGTTTTAAAAATTGAGAAAACTGTAAAGCCTGCCATTGAAAATAAAAAAGAAGAGAAGAAAGAAGAAGAAGTGGCACAGGTGGAAAATGAAAAGATGGCTCAAAGTCAGTAGAAGTTGTTGAATTAACACTTTCCTAATAAGACTGTTTTTCCTTAAATACTTTTGTACATTTAGAAATTTACTGTTTACTAATACTGTGAATCATCTCTTTTACATTATGTTCTTCAATCCTTGCCATCTCATGTTAGATATAAGAATAATGAGGCTTGTGGTAGTTTGTAAGTTTTTAAAATAGAAACTTAGTTGTATGAATTTGTTGAAGCAAATCGAAATATACCAAAAATTTTTCAAGAAATAAGTCTTTTTGTAAAATTTTTCCAACTTTTACTCAATTTAAAATTTATTTTGTAATGACTGTACTTATATTAAATCAAGTATTGCCAATGTATTTGATGGTTTCTTATTATACATGTGGTATATTATACATACGTTTTATTACATTTCATAATTCCAAAACGTAGAAAAATTCAATTTTCAATTTTTTACAATTTTTTGTCATGTTTATTGATTAATGTATTTAATTTTTCCTGTACAACCAAGACTTTATTTAAGTACAGAAGATTTTTCGTCGGAGGTTAAAATAAAGTACGTACGTTTTAAAATAAATTTAATCAACTCATTTACGTGTCATTTACTCGCATTTACCAATTAAAAAAAAATCAAACTATCGATAATTTTTCATAAAAACATTGATGCACTTTTTCCAAAAGTATTACGCAAGTCTTTAAGAAAAAATATAAAAGGACCCGGGTTTAGCACAAAATAAAAATTCCAATGCATGAGTTTATGAAAAAATAGTTAATAGTTAAAAATTATTTGTGCAATTGATATTTTAATTGAAATATTGGTACACACTCCTATTTAATATTTATTGAATGAACACAAACATACTTAATAAATGTATGATGGTTATGTGCTTTTTGGCGAATGTGACTGAAAAAATGCGTTTCTGTCAAAACAATCGGATGTTACAATTTCTTTAAATTGGTAGATCTTTGATAACGCTGGGGGGGGGGGGGATGTACTAAAGACGAGCAAAACATAGATCAGTTAAAAAAATGTTCTAAGGAAGCAATGTTATGAGTTGGATTGTAAATTATAACAGCATTTTTAAAAAGTTTTTCCAATAATTATTAGTTATTTTTATTTCGTTAAAATCTATTAAAGATTTCAGAACAGCTGATTTTGAATATTTGTTGATGACTGTAATGCTTACATTTCTCCAAACAGTTCCTGCATAGTTATACAACCACTAGTATTTTTTACAAATTGTTCTACTATAAGAAGCGGGTAAATATTATTTTTGATGTAAAGGCACACACTTTAAAATACATTTTAAAAATGGTGAGATATGTTATAAAAAATATTGAAATTGTTTGAAGAGAGGCTAGAAAAATGATAAGTCTCTAATTGAACCAGAGAATAGAGATAAAGAGCTGTATTCTATATTTCCTGACTGAACCTTCATATCTTGTTAGTCATCAATGTGTACAGTTGAAGTTAAGATACTAATCAAGTTACCATTCATCTTGAAAACGTATATTCAATTGTATGATCTAAATTTTACCAATTTCTGTACATGTAGCATAATGAAGAATCAAATTCTAATAACTGATGTGTAAATTTCCCATATTAGATCACGTTATTTTGAACTACTTTTAACATTATTTTTTGCTGAATTTAGTACTAAAAGGAATTTTTAAATCCGTAGTTACTTGTTACCATTCGAAAATCATATCGCTGAACTTCTTTTATTTTTATTTACATACGTGTGATCATCAAATATTTTCATATTGAGTAAATACATGTATTATGATCAATTCAGAATATAAATAAAATGACGTGTGTGAATAATAACGGGAGTGGTATTCTTTGGTTATACCCTATTAGACATAATTACAGCATAACTAAAAATAAAGATGACATAAGTATCATCTAAATTACAAATTTAGCTGATTCAGTTTTCCAAATGAATTAGAGTTTATTTGGATTGATGTAAAAACAAAACTGTAATTTAAAATTTAAATCAATATAGTTTAAATAGTTTCCATTAAATATTGTACATAAATAGTTGAAGTGAACTAAAATGATTACTAATTAAAATATACTATAAAGTACTGTATCATTCAATATTAAAATATAATAGATTCTGGGGTTAAACTAAAAACTCACGAAATATATCATATGTGACGTTGTAGTTTATTTATCAAATATTTATAATCTACAATAATAAAGAGATTGATTTGGTCTTAGGTTCTAATTAAAAAAAAGTTACAAAAAAAAAAGAAAATGGACTGCTTATCTATTTTAACAATAATTGCAATAATATACAGCACTCGACCCTCACTCTTAAATTACAAATGCCTTGCATACATCGTGTTTTTATGCATCAGTCTTAGGAATCGATCTACGAATGAAATACGTGTTCGTACTTAAACCAAATACTTATTAATAAATTATTAAAAACTTAAAAAGACCGAGTAAATCCTAGACACTTTACTTCTTATCTTCGACCTCCTTTTTCTTCTCGGTTTCCTTCGGCTTCAACGCGGGCTTGCCCGTCTGTTCGATCCTGATGACTTTCTCGTTCTCGACTTTGGGCTGCTCCTTCTTGGGCACGACGATGCTGAGCACGCCGTCCGAGCTGAGCTTCGACTCGACCCTTTCCAGGTTGCAGGACTCAGGAATAAGATACTTCCTGGTGAACTCTCGTGAGATCCAGCCATGCTCGTCTTGCTTTTCTTCGTGTTTTGCGTTGACCATGACATAGCGGTCCTTGACCGAGACGTTAATCTCGTTTGGCGAGAACTGCTGGACGTCCAGCGTGACTTTGAAGGTGTCCTTGTCGGCTTCGACGGAAGACGAGCCTCCGCGTTCCGTGGCTCGGAGTAACTCGGCCCACGGTCTGAGGTAGTTGCACCGTAACTGAGGCTTTTGCAAGTACATATCGTGCCGGCGTGGTGTTACAAGCTGATCGGGGTAGAGTCCGAGACCGAAATCTGAAATCAGATTGG
Organism: Copidosoma aretas; assembly: GCA_030522625.1. NCBI lineage: Eukaryota > Metazoa > Arthropoda > Insecta > Hymenoptera > Encyrtidae > Copidosoma > Copidosoma aretas. Next base: position 1,984 of record JAPYYV010007819.1, on the reverse strand, counting down.
CAATCGATTTTGAATTGTTTCAGTTGTACTTAGTTAATTTTGCGTAAAAAATACCACTCTTGTTTCAAGACTAAACAAAAACTTATTTTAGAAACTATTGTAGACAGGGTGGTCTAAAAATGGTCCAGGAAAACTGTACTACGAAATAAAGCTTATCAAGACGAACAAGAAAGTTTTTTACCAAATTTTGATTTGAGGCATACTTTCCAAGATATTGTTAGTTGAAAATACATAAATAAGTTTGAAAAATAAAAAAATACTCTAAAAACTATCGTTCTCTCTAATGAACAAATTTATTAGTTTTCAATCAATGATATTCTTTAAAGTATGCAGTGAATTCCAATTCAGTAAAATGTATTTATCTATCTTGATGAGCTTAATCTCGTAGTGTAGACTTCCTTATACATTTTTAGAACACCCTGTATATAGTAATATGTAGAATTATCCAATCTGTATTTTTAAAATGCTGATGCCAAAGTAGTTGTGATGTGTTTTTATTTTTATTTTATTCAAATTACTAAAAAATTGTATTATGTCAGAGAATGAAAAAATGTGTAAATTACCTTGATCCAACAGTCTGTGCGGTCCATCGAGGTTATCACACCAGTCGGAGAAAATCAGTGGAATCAGCGACATGTTTTCTTGACTTGTTGTCTTTGTTAAAATAAACTCACACTAGCAAATACTTGTCGTAAATGTATGCAAATGATTCACCGTAAAGACAAAAGGATGACTTAGAAATCAAGTCTGCGCTCTAAGTTGCTTTCACTTTGAACGTTGTTTGCTTACTGAGCCAGCTGAGCCGGTGCTTCTTTATATATGCGAGCCCCTCGACTCACTGTGCTCTTCGCGAACTTTCGAGATCTTTTCGATACGCTTCCAAAGCGGGTTAGTGTTTATCAATGTAAAATACTGTTTTGAAAATTGGCAAGGGGATGTGATGGTTGAAAGTAGATGAAGAATTTGATAAATTATTAGTTTGAAATCATAAATCAATGTAATAATAAGTAATTATACAATTTATACAGCTGTTTGTATGATTCGTTGACTTATTTCTATAGTTATGAATTAAAGTATGCGTAGTTATGTCTCAAACATTGAAAAAATTTCAGTTGGATGCTGGTTAACAATTTATAAAAAATGTATCGCTGATAATTTTAATTATTTATATATACAAAGCGAATTTTCAATTTACTGTCAATTTTGATGGTAAAATTAAACAAAATTCGGGGTTTCAATTCTATAACACAGTTAAGTCATTATTCATGAACAAGATGCAAAAAGATTTTTCCCTAACTTTAACGTAAAAACGAAAGTATTTTTAAGAGCCGGCAAAGTCTAAGGCATATTCAAAGATGGAACGAGTGTTCAAGTACCTTCTAGAAAATACCACCACACCACCAGCAGTTGATCGATATTGCTAGAACGTTGCAGTGTTTTCGATACCGGAGCGCCGCGCCATCTAGGTGTCAAACATGTAATCTTACACTCTACATTTTACTCCTGCGGTAAAAATTGATAAGGTTTAACTTCTAACAACTGTAAGTTAGTCATAATGAGGAATTTGTGTTTCGAAAAATATGTAATGGTTGGTGAAATATTGTGCAATAAGTGCTGAAAACAAAACTTGTGTACCCAAAATACAGTAGAGATGAGATTCTAAATATATTTTGTTCAACTACTATCATTATGTATGTCCTGATTCTAGTCCGAACATTTTTTCAAAATACGCTTCACTTTTAGATTTAAAAAATTAAGAAGAACTAACACTTCAGTTCATTTCTTTTTATTTTTAAATAAGTTTCAGTAAGTATCACCAAATAAAATTAGCTTCTACATTATTAATACAGGTCTTTTACCATTTATCAGATGAACAGATGCCATGAATGGCTGTATTCCGCAATCGCCGCCAGCAGCATTTGTAGCGTCGGGCTCTGCCGTACCAACAGATCGGTATAGCAGATTCCCTACGCAGTTTGCTGCT
>JAPYYV010007818.1:0-22742 GCA_030522625.1 Copidosoma aretas | reverse complement strand
TTTCAGGATTCGCCCCCCCCCCCCTCCCACACAGAACTTAGAAATTTTGACCTGATGATTGTTTTCATATACAAAGATAGCCGAATTCACCCGAAAGACACTATATCGCCAAACTCGGCCAAAAGCAGACGAATAATTCCGATTACAGACGAACAACCTCACGAAAGCCCTCTAACATCGTCAAATATTGCCGAAAACAACTGGATGCAACCGAAGCCGATGCTTTGTATTCACTTGGAATTTTTTATTTTTCCTGCACAACTAATTTAATAAATAGACTGATGTAAAACAATAAAACGGACCGTTTGTGACAAGAGTTATGAAAAGATAATGGCAGAACCGTATGCTCTTGCTTAACACGGAATAAAAATATCATACAACTCAAGTACTTACAACCAAATAACCAAAAACACTCGCACGCTTATAAGGTTAAGGTACGTATTATGGGTCAGTTACTCGACGATGTTTCAATTATCCATGGATTATGAAAAAAAATAAATCAAGAACACTCAATGTTTTGGCACAATTTGAAGCGCTAGCCTCTAGAGAACAAATTCCCACATCAAAAATGATATAGAGGAGTTCACGAAAAAATTTAAGTAAATATAAAGCCAAGTAATTTTTTGTACATATTATGGGCCTCCTGTTTTAACTTTGTCCGCCTGGCCCATAATGTATGTCCATATTATGAGCCACGCAAAATGTTTCTTATACACAATAAAAAAAAAAATTATGTGTGGCATATATTATATATGTTTATAATGTTAATGTAAAAAAATTTGTATTTGTGAATAAGAAATATTTTATTACAAAGAATTAGTTAATTTTTTTTATACAAAGAACAATATCAGTTATTTTAAACTTAGGTAAAATCATGAAGATTCTTCTGGCTCGGTTTTACATCTTTTGACATTTAATTTCTTTAATCTATTGTCAATAGCTTTTGTCGCTTCTTTGGCTTCTGTCATTCCCTTCTTTTTGTCATCCAATAATTTTTTTATTTCTGCTTGACGCGACCTCTTTTCTTGGGCTTCCAATTCCTTTTGTTTTTTCTAATTTTCTTTCTGAATACACAAGTCACAAAACGGATTTAACGTTGCTGCTGCTACCATCTTAGTATAATGTATGATTATACTATGTACGTTGTCCCGACACACAAAAGACTACTCTGCTTAAATTCTGAATTACTAAATGAATTATTTATTAATAAAAAGTTTGAGCGGCGAATTCTATTTGATTATTTGATCTTAGGTGCTAGGGTTTTATTTTATTTGGAATCCGTATTTAGCTGAATTTTACGGGTCTTTCAGTATGTGTTTAATTAGCGTTATAACTGACGATAATGTTTTTTATTTCCTGCCTTAGAAGAGCCAACTTAGTTATTTTTGACGTAGTAGCAGATCATTGTATTATGACAAATTTGTTCTTTCTCACAAATATAGAGATTAGCTGTCATGAAATGTGATTATTTTTCTACGTTGTCTATATACATTATAATTTAAAGTGTAATACACCTTTACAGAAAGTATAATAGAAAGAATTGAATTTCTAATGAGATTTTGTATTAAAAATACATTGCATGCGATTAGGAGATCTTAGCTTATAACAGTTCAGATTTAGTTTGATAGATTTCAGTACAATCATGGTTTGCAAGCACCTGTTTTTTTTTGCACCATCCTCATAAATCGGTAGGTCTGCCCCATTCCTGCATAAATTGATATTGTCGCATGTACTTTCTTTCAAAATCAAAAAAGATATTCTATTTTACTCTGAATTAGTGAATAAATGATCTATCCATAAACATTAAAGTAAAGGTACGTATCATGGGTCACTGGCCATATTATGGGCCACCCGTAAATGTATCGTTTAAATATATCTAAAATGCGGAAAAAAAATTTTCAATTTTTCTATAGCCCGATTGTAGCTGACTGCAGAGTAAAAAGAGTTCTAGCATTGCAGAGTAAAAAGCGTAGTATAGACGCTTACTCACGTCAAGTATATTCACATTTTTATTTTATAAAACAATTGTACTCTGTTTTGTAATGGCATTGTAAATAGTTTACTGCTTGTATTTTTCAACAAAATTTTTAGTTTTTTGAATAAGTTAATTTTTTTTGTGTTAAATTGATGGTCCAACACATGGACAAAAATTTACCTTATCTAACGTATTATGGGCCAGCAAATGCTAGGTGGCCTGTACATTTGAACGGACAGTCATTTAAAGTCCCTATTACAAAGTGTATGCACAATTGTCATAAATTAAGTTGTAATTAGTATTATTTTTTGCATAAAACACTTCCCTACATGTATATACAATTAAATAGGATCTCAATATGCCTAAAAACATGAGTAAGTGATATAATAAATGTTTAATTTCTATCGTTGCATGAACTAACCTAAAACAATAACAAGCCCATAGATTTCAGATCAATTTTCTTTTCTCTTAGGCAAAGCTGGTCAAGGTTAATTGTATTCAAGAAAGAAAAAGATTTTAGAGCAAGAGACCAAAAAAGAGAAAAAAAAAAAAATTATTTTAAAGAAACAGTACTGAAAGCTTTGAAAGCAGTTAAAAACGGAACCCCTGTAAGAAAAGCAGCATAAACTTTTCATGTGCCATGTTCAACGTTAGCAAGAAAAATTTATTTCCCGGAGTCAGTCAATCACACTAGTGGATCACCAACCGTTCTATCTAAAGAAGTAGAGGATGAAATAGTATCTTGCATTATTTTCAAGGCTGACAGAGCGAACCCTCTAAACAAAGAAGAACTTTTAGATTATGTGCAAGAGTATGTAAAATCATCAAAATTGAAGACTAAGATTACCAATGAGAGACCTGAACGACGCTGTACAGATGGTTTTTTCAAACGTCACCTAGAACTTACAATAAGGATAGCAACAAATTTAATCAAGGCACGGGCAGAGATAACTGAAGAGCAGTTAAGAGAATGGTTTTCAGGAGTCCGGTCGTTTTTGGAAAGTAAAAGCTTGCTCACCTTAAAACCTTCTTAAGTCTTTAATTGTGATGAGACAAGTGTAGAGTTGTGTCCTAAAGCCAAAAAAGTAATCACCACAGTGGGATCAAAAAAAGTGTATAAGCAAGTTGATAGTGACGAAAAAGTAAGACTTTACTACCATGTTTATGTACAACGCTGAGGGCACTCGTGCCCCTCCTATGGTACTGTACAAATATAAAGGTGCTACAGAAAGTTTTTATAAATTATCCACGTAATTGAGGCTTGTGAACCTCTAAAAGTAGTTGCAGACCACTGAGACTTTTTTGCATATATAACAAATGTATTCTATCCTTGGGCAATTATAAATGCTTGGACGTTATACTAGCCCATGGGAAAAGTAGAAAACCTGGGGGGAAGCCAGTGGCATCAAATCCATGTAGTCTGTAGATAACATTGAGTATCTAAAAATGAAGCAGTGTAGGATTGTACATGAAGTGTGAAAGTTGTAGTAGATTTAATTATTAGTATGTGCCTTTTCATTCCATGCGAATTCAAGCAGGCGTTTTGATATAACAGCTGTTTAAAGTAACGAAAGTGTGAAGTGCCTCCAAAGGTATATGATGTATATAATACATAGTGTGTCCGAAGTGCGTCTATGCTGCTTGTTGTTGTTGTTGTTTGCGTCTGCTCGTTTCGGTCAGTCAGTGCCCAGCCGAAGCTGCAGACGGCTTATTAAATCATTCAATACTGACTCTGCCTATTAAGTAGTATTTCAGACTTACTTATTTTATTTACTTTGCTCTTCTAATAGCAGCTATCCACTGTAATCTTTGTGCCGACTCATAATTTTGAATCGGAAACTTGAAAAATTTGCACAAACTAGTGTGACTTGTGTCTTTGCATTTTTTTTACACAACAATTACGGTTACTAATTTTTGCACACTGCTATTATGTACAAACGAACTAGAAATCGTCTGCTTGGCATCCTTGTAACCAAAAATGAAAGCAGACGCTTAAAAACAGTATGTATACATGCAGATTGCAGGGATACAAAATATTCTCATTTTCAACAACAATATCATGAAAATCCTTGCACGGATTCATGTGGGATAAAAACCTATGTATTGATTTTTTCCTGGGCTACAACTTTTACGATTCATGTACGTATGAAAAACGCATAATGACAGAGATATTTACTAATTTTGCATCGTATGCATGTTATTGCAGTTACTTGCTTCCCCCCAGGTTTCACTGTTTCCTCACCATGGGCGCTTCGTGGTGCATATCGTTTTATCCCCTCCAGGCTCATTTTCATAGCGAATAAACGTTACTAAATTAATTATTTCGAATTTTTCACCATTAAACATTTTTTAACGAAACTGAATTTTGGATTTCGAAACAAGACATTTTAAAAAATAAATTGAACACCTGACCTCGTTTATATGACCCGTGTACCGTGTTGAATTAAACAAGAGCTACCTCAGTGAGTTATCTACTTATCATTTCTTTCTATATTGCAGTATAATTGTAATGATGTTATCATATAGATAACATACAGTTAATATATTATTTAAAACATTCCTTATTTATTTCATTAAAAACAAATTCAGCAATAATACGTAATGTACACGATAGCAGTTAATGTTTGTTCAACAAAAATATATATGTATCTATGATGTTGCTAACACATAGCAAATAATTCACAGCGATGTATCGAAGGTGGTGTAGTTATATTTTGAGTTATGATATTTGTTAAGTAAGTGTGGTTTTAAAATATATCGCATTATTTAAATAATTGAATAAATGATCTTGCGTAAGATTATAATAATAATCATCTTGTAATACTGCTCAATCTTAAATAGAGTATTGTTAAATGTAAATTAATGTAGAGTAAGTCGAAAATCAAATTATTAAACAATGAAATATTTTTGAAAGAATCATATGCAATGTTAATAACATAACTAACCAATAGAAAATAGTATTTATGAACAAATAATAATAAAATATTGTAATTGTAGAAATTTGTTGAAAAAAAATTTGACCAAAGTTTACAAATTGAGTAAAGAATTATTTATTTATATAAAAATTACTTAATTATTACAATGAAAAAAATATTCTTATATATAAATAATGATTATTATTTTGGAAAGTTGCAACTAATATTAATTTTGCTTTAACGTAGAGGAAGCTTTGCTGTGGACGAAAAATAACATTTCGAAGAGACACGTTATAACAAGTTTTATGAAGTTTAGAATCAAAATACATCATTTTCGGAAAATGTCCGTCTGTGTGTGTGTGTGTGTGTGTGTGTGTGTGTGTGTGATAAAATTTTTTTTTTTGCTGTATATTTTTATTTATTTTTATTTTATTGATTTTTCAAAATTTATTTTTTCGGTAAAGTTAATTTTAAGTTATTTATTGTTATTTTAGGATACTTTACGATAGGAATTCTAAAAGATCATTAAGTTTTACACAAAAAAACGTATTTAGTGAAAATTAAAAATATTTAGTAGCTGGGTGTGCGTAGGTGTAAATAGGGAAAGTAAATAATCCGGTATATCTCAGGATTTCTTTGGCCGATTTTGATCCAAACGGGCTTTTTTTTGTTTCTAGTTTCCTCTTACTGCTGAAAAAAAATTTGGGTTTTGCTGTATGCTCTTTATTTTGATTTTATCGATTTTTTAAAATTCATTTTCTGGGAAGAGTTGATTTTGAAGCTATTTATAATTATTTTAGGGGGGGTGCCGCCCCCGCGTCCGCCGGCGCCCGCCCCCCGGCCGCCTCTCTGTCCCCCCCCCCCCCCCCCCCATGCGGTATAACAGGTTTACCGAATCGGGCTACGTGAGCTCCACAGCGGCACAGTCGTTATACCTATCTTGCAGATCAATGTATACACCGTAGGTTCCGGTACCGGTACAGTAGGTATACGGGTGCGGTACAGTGCCTATACGCCAGAGGACAGCTGTTGTTCCGACTGGTATAGTTGACATGCCGGACATGCGGAGTAGGCACTGTACCACCTATAGTATAGCGACTGCACCGAATGTTTTTCAGTGTCGGGAATGTATATTTAGTCATATCTCAGGATTTCTTAGGCCGATTTTAATAATGCCGGGATTTTTTTTTGAAAGTCAATTTTCTTCTTTTAAAAAAAATGGCGATAAATTCACTTTTTTTTTAAATTTCGATTTTTCTTTATTTTTGAAACTTGATTTTATTGAAAAAATTATTTTACAAATATTCTTCGTTTTAGAATATTTTACTATAGACATTCTGAAAGATCATTAAATTACATACAGAAAAAAGTATTAAGATGGAATTTCTATCATTGTTTTAGGATGTTTTATGATATAAATTCTAAAAGATCATGAAATTGTATAATTTAATTCAATAGACGATGAGCAATATTATAGACCAAACAACCATCATAGAGGACGTGACCAGACCTTACAGAATTACGTTTCATAACTATGACAACATCAGTATAATTGTGGTTTCAGAACAACATCGGTCTTCCTACACAGAGAAAATTTTTGCTCTAGTGCTGCCCCGTCTAGAGAAGTAGACGATCAAAATACTAGTATCTAGTGACTGTTTGAATCGGGGCTTCTTCTGCCCCGACTTGGTTGTAGTAACTTGCTTTCTCAGCAAACGAGCACTGCCGCATAAAAAGTGCAAACTCTTCCTTTTGCAAGAGCGTACTAGAAGTGCAGCATGTAAGGGACTCTGCGTATGCATATATACATGTATAAAAATATATAGATATATCGTCTGCGCTGTATATATGTACTAGTGGAGCTTCGCCCCCTGCGTGCTCCGCACGCTAGCCCCATATTTCAGTATAAATTCTCATGTCTAAAAAATAAATGAAAAAGCTTATTGTTGATACACATATATGCGTACAAACATAGATAACCAAAGCGATCTCAAAATAATTCGCTAAAAATTTGAACAGATATAGTCAATACATGCAATTAGTTTGCTGATTTATCAAATATTTGTTAATAATTTAATAATGATAATGACTTTTAATGGTATTTAAGGTTGATATTGATTAATATGTATATAAATACAATATTTACGCAATCATTATTATTACAGAAATAGTTATAAGTCTTTGTTTGCTACATTTGGTCATTTTAAAAACAATCATGGATATAAGTTTATAAAAAGATATCGTTTTAAAATTATTTCTCAACATTTGAAACTGTAAATTGTTTATTTTATTTATTATTCATGTCATATATAGATTTTTATATACTTCTATAGATTTTTATATACTTTTACATTTACTTTGTTTGTTTCATAACTATTCAAAATTTTTATCCTCTTATATTAGTACTAACATATTTCTCAACTTTCAATCTTTACTGTCGTGCCTTATATACCTACATTAATATCTTATATTTTCACATGAATCATCTTCCTTCAGCATATCTCTCCATTATCTTTTAATCCTATACTTCTGACTGATATTATTAATATTTCATTTGGTGTTTTTTGTTTCTCTTTACATAGCAATGTGTGCTTTGTGTATTTTTTTCTTTCTTTGCTGATCCTATAGTTTATCACTTAAAAAACTTCTAAACTCACCTATATCTTTTTATTTTTTTTTTTTTTTTTTACATTTCACAGATGATAAAAATGTCAATTACTATACAGTTTTTTCCAATTTTCTGACTAACAAAAGTTTTCCTTTCCTTTGTAAAATTATTTTCGATTTTGTCAAGGTCATTTTCCATCGTTGTTCTTTTTATAAATCCTATCGTTTCCCAAACCTCCACTTTTTCAACCACAACTTCATCTTCTTTGCCTAATTTGTATTATTTTTGATGAAGTCCGTTAATTCTTTGATTAGTCATTATTAAGGCCACCTGCTCTTGTCCATTTTTGTTATGTGCAAATAGTTAATTTATTCCCTTTTTTTATGCGGTTTGACTAACTTCTGTTCATAAAACTATATAATATAGGAAGATATATACATATGTATGTATATATATATATACACACTAGTGGGGCTTCGCCCCTCGCACGCTTCGCGTGTCAACCTCCATGCCGGGGTATACTTTTAAAACATGAGCAGTAGCAAATCTCTGTTAATTGAACCTCGTTCCAGTGAAGTTATAGCTGCAAAGCAAAAATTAAGGTTTTATTTTTTTACTGATCAAACTTTCTGTTCGTGCACCTGAAAGTTTCGATTTTCTTCAGGGATCCTGTTAAATTGTTATTTTTTTCCTGTCTTGCTTGCTTTTATTAAAATTCATTCGCATTTTATAAATAAGGAATATATATAATCAATTATATCTTAGGATTTCTCAGGCCGATTTCAATAATGCCGGGATTTTTTTTTTTAGTCAATTTTCTTCTTTACATAAAATTGCGATGCATTCACTTTTCCTTTTAATAATGATTTCTCTTTATTTTTGAAACTTGTTTTTTTCGAATAAATAGATTTCACAGATATTTATCGTAACTAAATTTTGCTTTAGAATTTTTTGTGGTACGAAATCGTTAGGACAATGAAATTTTATAAAAAAAAATAACGTGTTTGAGTAAAGAAAAAAAAAAATTGATAAGCGTGTGTTAAAAATAAGTAGAACATGTGAATGAGAAAGCTTTAAGACAATAACTCGGCAGCGGTTTATAACGTAACCGAACAGTTTAAATGGAAAAAGATGTTAAAATATAAAAAAAAATTTGGAAATTGGAATAAACTTTCAAAACATTACGGGAAAATAATGTGTATAATTCGTCGTAGAAACAATTCAAAGAGCCATAAGCAGTTGAAAAATTACTCCTTCAAAAATATAGTGCTTTAAACATAATGTACAGCTGTTTAAGGTGTCAATTTTAGTTAACAAACTAAACAGTAATTTTTTTTTTAAAAAGGTACTTCCGCAACAATAAGTCGCACAGTAAGATTTTTTTAATAAAAATTTGCAGAAAAATTCAAGTCATTTAATGAAAGTAAGACAATCGTCTTATTGTAATAAAACTAAGAGATAAAAAATTGCAATTAAGTTTTAAATCGTTTTCATTGCAAAATGTTAGTTTAATACAATATGATCATAAATTTTTAATTAAATAATGAAAAATACGATCATGTTAGTATGTAAAATCCAAGACGGTAATGTACGAAACTTTTAGAAATTTTTAAACAAATTGAAATTTTAAAGTTTTTTTTAGTTGCAAATTCCATTGTTCGTGAACTATCCAGCGGATCAAGTAAAGTTTGTAACTTCTACTTGTACATAATGGAAACTTAGATTTTATGATTGTCAAGTAGTTATTAGTGAGGCTACAGTTTGTACTATAACTATATAGTTGTCTGCCAAGCGTGGCTGACCTAGTGTCAACGTCTTTATTTGCTTGACATTTACGCATTTATTGCTCTAACACTCTCAAAATTTGTGGAGGGGTGGTCCGAGTGTTGTTTTTTTGATTTGTGAATATTTAATTTTTTAAAACTGTGGCAAATTTTAGGGAAACCACAAAAAATACAAAAACATATTTCTACACAAAAAAATGTTTTTGAGACTAAAATAATAGCATCATCATGAAGAGCAAGTTAAAATCTATTGATTTTCATTTTTTTATTATTTTTTGAGATTTTTCCCAGTCTGTACGAGCGAGTTGAACACAGTATGCTCGAGCGAAAAATGCGACGCACGCACGAGGTGGCCCGATCTCGCTGGGCACGCCCATATACAGAAGCTGGAGGCGGGCAAGGTAGGCATGGAGTTGGGAATGAAAAAGGAAAGAGAAAGGGGAAAAAATAGATTTAGATTTACAAATATCATGTTGGGTTTGAATGCAAACATACCAGGATATATATGACAAATAGAGGCAGGAAGGGTTAGCCTAGAAATAGGCATACGAAAAAGGGAATTAATTTCTTATTTGCACATAACAAAAATGGACTAGAGCAGGTAGCCTTATTTATGACTTATCGAAGAATTAACGGACTTTATCAATAAACATGATACAAAATAGGCAAAGATGTTATAGTATGTGAGAACGTAGAGGATTAGAAAACGATACGATTAATAAAAAGAGCTACAAAGGTATCATTAAAATGATATCTGATTATAAACTTACATCTAGAATTGATTCTAAAATGATCAAAAATAACAAAATAAGGCTCATAACTGTTTCTGTAATAATAATGATTGCGTAAATATTGTATACATATACATATGTATCAATGTTAACCTTAAATACCAATTAGAGTTATTATCAGCATTAAATTATTAACAAGTATTTCATAAATCAGTAAACTTATTTCATCTATTGACTATACATGTTCGAAATATTAGCGAATTTTTATGAGATCGCTTTGGTTATTCATGTTTGTACGCATATATGTGTATAAAAAAAATAAAATTTTGTATCCTTTATTCAGACATAAGAATACAAATATTGAGATATGGGTGTTGGCGCGCGGAGCGTGCCGGTGGCGAAGCCCCACTAGTATACATATATAAGGAGACAGAAGGGGAGAGAGAGAGAAAGTATGAAAATAAAAAAAGGATTTTTGTTCTGAAGGGGCTAATTTCGAAGTTTATTTAACTTAATACCAATACGTATTAAACGTCAAATAATGTCAAACAATTTCATCGCATAAGGAACTAAACTAAATATTTTTACATTTTTCTGACGAACATATTTGTCTTAATAAAGATGGTGATGATTTTAAATAATAATAAAATTTTTGACAAGTCTTTTTAAACTTTACTTTTGTTATCAACATTGCTTTAAGAACAGACACTTTAAGCTGAGTTTTTTTAGATATCTACAATTTGTTTATTAAAGAGAAAACTCGTTCTACTGGTGCATTTATTCCAGGCAGACGCAAAATATATTTAATTAAAATGCTAACGTTTCCATTACTTAGATGGTGAGTGCAAAAGTGTGTAAGTATTTCCACCCAACGACATTTAGTTGAAACATTTAAATCATTCCAGTTGTTTACTTTATGGGATGTCACGTAGTGAGATAATAATGTCAATTCATCGAATAATACTACATTCTGATTACTTTTCATGTATTCCTGTTCAATCAAAACATCTATTGACTTTTTGATGTCTAACCCACACACGTATTTTTCTTACATTCGCTTAATTGAATGTATCTAATTCTTTATAAGATGCAATCCATTGATTTAAATATTCACAGCCTGTTGTGCAAGACTCTACGGCTATAATTTTGACTGAGTACCTAACATAGGAACATCATATAAGTATATGTCTGCGTGTTGACATGATAGAGAAAGTTTAGGCCAATAATATAAATATCTATGGACTTAAAATAGTATTAATATAAATCAAAAGTTCAAATTCAGGGAATAACTAAATCTAGAAAAAAGACAATTATAGTCTCAATTTGTCTGTAAAAATCGAAGGAATTATCTTTTTTTTTGCATTCATCGCATTTGACGCGGTCTACGAAACCAGAGCTAGTTAGTTATGCCATTTTTAAAGCATCGATCGGGAAAATGGGACAATTCGGCATTCCTAGGCTTTCATCGGGGACCACGGGACAGCACCCTGATAAATGGGACAGTCCCGTTCAAACGGGACGTATGTTTACGTTAGGTATGCCAGTGCAACTCTGTAGAGGTTGTGAGCGCTCATTTGTTCAAGAGACAACGACCTGCGATCGCTCAGATAGGTATGACTGGAACCAACTGCAGTTAGATCTTGAGAAGTCAGGTCGATAGAGCTTGTCGCACAGCATGTTTGCATCGACTGTGTCGAAAGCACGAGAGAAGCCAATAGCAACAAGCAAAGTTACTTGTCGCTTATCAATAGCCACTCTAATACCATCGACTATCTTGACTACTGCTGAATGGGTACTATGGACGTTACGATAACCAGACTGTAAAGGATCAAGTAAATTTTACTGCGTAATACATTCTCAAACCTGATCATGTACAACAGTTTAAAGTATATTTAAGGTAGTATCAAGTATGTTGATGGGTCTGAAGTCTTTGGCATCTGTAGGTGTTCGTATTTTAAGAACTGAACTCACAATTGACATTCTCCAGGTATCGGGGAAAGTAAAAGTTTTAAGGAATGCCTCAAAAATATTTATTAAAGTTGGTACACCGTGGGATCTGCAGGCTTTTAAGAAACGAAGAGAAATACTATCAGGCCCGACAGCGTTGAAGCGTCCCCTCATGATAGCATTATGTACTTGGGATACATCAACAGGTTTAAAAAAGAATTTTATGTCCCTATCAATCGGTGGGCTAGTAATAAGGGGAACCGGATTCGATTCACCTAAAAAAAACTGATTGAGCGATTCAAGGTCAGTCGGAAGGACAATGTTACGCTTAGTCCCATCTATCAAGCTAGGATCTCTGACACAGCTCTGAAAATCTCGAGAAGACTTGTACTTCGATATTTGTTTTCTTTGGTAATTTGAGATGGCCTCACGTATGGCAGGTTTTGCACGATTACGAAGACGATTGCAAATTTCTCGATCGCTATCCCTACAAGTTCTAGGATAGGTACAGCTTGCTGCTCTTAGAATGACATGCAAATCATCTGTCATTCAGGAGGCTCCCCGGCTTTTACGAGCGGCCAATGTGCGTAAGGGCGCATGACAGTCGTATAGTTGTAGCAGATTCCGGTAAAAATATGAGACCTTCTCGTCAACATCAGGCATGCAAAAAATGGATAGCCGATCGGTTGACAAGAAGTCCTATGGAGGCGATCCAAGCTAAAGTTTTTGAAACAGTGCCAAGTTATCATTTTTGGGTTAGGCAGAGTATGGTTATATTTAAAACAGGCGAGCAAAATCTCATGTTGCGAAATACTAGGCACAAAGTGTTGTGAATAGAAAGACAAATGGAAATCGTCAGAAAAATAAAAATAATCTATGGTTGTGAATGGGTCCCCTGGTGGTGTGTTTCATCTAAAGGCAGACGCTTAAGGTTACAGTCTTAAAGAGAGCTAACGAGTTTGTTTCGAGGTGAGAGACTAGAAAACCAGTCGATGTTGAGATCCCCGATAAGGAAAGTACTAATATATGAGCTGATACAATTAACCAGAGCTTCTTCAACAGTCTCACACCACTAGCCTGCATTAGGGGGATTGTAGACCGATGCACAAAGAAATCTGTAGGAGCCGAAAAGCAGCTCAACAAACAGATACTTAGCCTTAGCAACTGTGTCCGGCCATTTCGGTGAAAAAGCAACAACTTGTGATTAAATCGACTCATGAACATACATCACGAAGCCTCCACCACAAACTACCCGATCATTTCTTATTGAACGCTAGTGTCAGATGTTATACAATTCACTTTTGAGATGTGGTTTTAACCATGATTCACTGATTCCTATAACATGCACTTTGAAATTCAAAATAAAATCGCGAACATCGACTAAGTGTGCATCAAGCGATTGTGCTTTACAATGAATAACGCAGAAATACTGAGCACCACGTGCACTTTTCGCCATAATTAACAAAAGATGCTGCGCGCTCAACCCTTTTCCTTATCACGGGACAATTAATTATCTTATAAGTACTATGGTTAACATTTGTAACGAAATTACTAGTGGTTGATTAACTTACACATCGTAAGACTTTTTCTATTGCTGCACGAGTTGGACTGATGTGAACCATCACAGTAACCACGACAAAAATCATTACTGTACTCTTTGGAAATGTGCTCAAACTTTAAGCATTTATAGTATCGGTACATGATTTGCAATCTGGCAAGATCTCCAGCCAATAAATACACGGGCTCTGTCGCTTAAAACCTTATGATGCTTGGGCGCAAGTTCAACAATGCATGAACGAAATTTTTTGGCATCACGCTGTGGGTACATGCATACAACTTTAACTGATGTTTTATTGCAATTAGGTATGTTCTGATTTACAACGCAATCAACATTATCAGTATCATTTAACTCTACTGGGACATCATAAAGAGTAAGTCGCGGATGTGTATACGCATTGGCTTTGATTTCTAGATCAGGACATGCCGTATTGAGATGATTTTTTATCACGTTGGGATCAACTGAGTCACGCTGCAGAATATTAGCAATTTCTCCAGTATATATTACCCCATTTACGCAAAATTTTAACTCAGACGGATCAATCGCTTTTTTAACAGCCTCGTGTGTGACTTTAGAGTTAGTAAAAGTTGATTTAACATCATCGGAAGGGTGAATGGTAACGCGACTGTAGCGTTGCGCACCAAGTGGGATACCACGATTTAGTATATTCAAATTTCTTTTACCACACCAAAGACCGCGTCACAATGCAGAGAAGGCTGCGAAAGTAACCGCTAAGAACAAGCGCGCACCAGTACCGGCGCTATTACTTAAGATAGCATGGCTGGCATAAACGGCTGCTTTCTCGATCCTCGAGCATGCATTATTTAAGACCTGCAGACATAAGCCGTGTACGCGCTCGACCTCTAACTCATATAAGTAAGCTGTAGCAATTAATGATGAAGCTAAAATCGTCAATCGCATCGCGTAACTATACCTTCACATCGGTGGCACTTTCATTGTCCATTGTCATGTGCACATGGCAATACGATGGTCGTTTACCTTATCAAGCAAATCCATAACATCACGTTGCAACAACAGCGATCAGTCACTCAACGACCAATGAAACTTGTCCTCATGCACACTGTTATCACCATGACTCGTAACACTCATCATTATGAACACGCGGCCCTAGTGTCATACACAAACAAATCGTATTTAATAAACGCGTCTGCGTAATGACTCCGATAAAAGACTGACGCCACAGCACCGCACCCAGGCAATGACGTCACCGAGAAGGAACGACGCCAAGAGCTTTAAAGTGTACACACTACACCGCAATGCTGCCACAAAACCTCACCTAGCTGCAGTTCGATAAAACACCAGTGCTTTAGCACCCCCACCGGTCCGACAGCTGGCAACTGCAATTTTGTCAACACCAATAGTACGGCCCGCAGCAGGCCGACAGCGAACCGGCCCAGGATGCCGAGTAATGGCAGTCTCTGCAGAGGATAACATCCACGCAGAAGGTTGCAATGATGGAATGTGCAACCAGCCTAAAACAAAAGGCCCAAGGGCAAACGGCGCATAGTGGACTATTTAGATTTTTTTTTTTCGAAATCTGATATCTAAAGAACGGATACAGATAGAAAAATGATTTTTTTTTGAGATTACAGGTGAGTTAATGCAGAATATAGAAAAACTATTCATAAAGACGTTATCTGTATTTTTAACCTCAAAAAACCATTAAAAACATAAAATTTTTTTGGAAAAAACTTGAAAGCTGGTTTAAACTCATCGAAGTACGTACAATTTACCCTGAAAAATTACTAAAAGTTGTGCTCTGACATAAGGTTCACTTTAATAGTCGTATAAAGGAACTCCTGAATACTCAACATTACCTCACTCTACGAATGCGTTAGCCGTTTCGATTTTTTTTCTTCTAAATTTATTATCTCTAGAACGGATTAAGACGGAACGATTATTCTTGTTGAAGCTTATAGTTTAGTTGATGCGGAACGCAGAAAAACTAATTATAAAGACGAACTCTGTATTTCTAACCTCAAAAAACCATTAAAAACATAAAATCTTTTGGAAAAAAGTGGAAAACTGGTTTAAACTCATCCAAGTACGTCTGATTTACCCTGAAAAATCACTTAAAATTGTGCTCCGACATTAGGTTCACTTACCTCATCACTCGTGTAAAGGAACTCCTAAATACTCAACGTAACCTAACTATACGAGTGCGTGAGCTGTTTTGATTTTTTTTTTTTTAATCTCATATCTCTATCATTTGAAGAAAAAAAAATACAAAGAATAAATTAACATCATAGAAAAAAGTTTATTTAGATAACAGTATGCATTTGATCTTACATGTATTCTATATACAACTGTAAAACTATTTCAAATAGTGATATAACAAAAAATTGCTTTTGAAGTGAAATCATCAATACTTCTTGACAAATATTTTATAGTAATTGAGTATTAATCGATATGATGATTTATATTCATAGTAGAAAAAAGTAAATATGAATATTATTTTTACTGTAATGTAACATAATATAGATAATTACTTTTTTATATAATCAAGAGGATAACTCATCACACGAATCAAAATCGTTTTCTGAATCGCTCATATCTGTATTACTGCTATCATCCACATCATTACTAGTAGTACTGAAAATTTTATGTAATTGACAATCTTTTTTTTTGGTAGATCTATAATTTGCATGTATATACATGTATATATTTTAATGCATGAAACATAAACAAAAAAAATTCAGTAATGGCCCTGTATATAATGAAAAAACTTTAATTTCAGATTACTAGCGTGGTGTCAGTTTAGATGTAAGGTCGTTTTAAGAAACTATTTTTTCTAAACTCGATGATTAATATTTTTTTGTCTGCTTCTTTTCTTTAGGTTTTATATAAAACATGTGTGAAATATAAAACATGAGTGAAAAAAGTTTTTCTTTTCACCAACAACCATACTCTGGATCTGACACCACGCTAGTAGAATAAAATTGTATTCCCGAGGGTTCCATGTTGCTTATGTAAAGGGGTGAGCTGTGCACATGATGAATACTTTCTATAAAACCTTATTACCTATGAACCATCATTTAACGATCTTATTTTATTTTGAGACACTATGATGTGATTAGTAAATATATTTTATTATTATCTACGATCAGTGCAAGAATTCTGTGTTTGCTTTTTTATCATCACAGTGAGACTAAATTCTGTTAGTGTAGTTGATTATTTTTTGTGTTATACTTAAATATTTATGATTTTCATTAACCATTATATAAGTTGTTCTTTTTTTGCATTCATATAAATTACATGTGTATTAGAAATTGAATTCCGGTGGACGTCCACGTAAAAAGCCAAGACTTCGTGGAAACGCTGAAAGGAAACGTATTTATAATACAGAACATTCTAAGACAACAGCATACAGGCGTGCTTATGAATTTGCTACAAATGTCGACTAAAACGTAACAATTATTATGTTAGCTCTTAGAATAGCGTTAAGAAAAAACAAAAGTGCAATGAAAAATGAAAATAGTTTAATAACTCAAAATAGTGTTTTAAAGCATTCAAAAGAATCAGCTTTTGTTTTCTACATAGAGTATAATTTTAGCAAAAGCAGATACAAAGGATTAGTAAAAGATGCTAGAAATAAAGGGTATTCAATTTATCCATGTTATGAGAAGATCCAAGAGGCAATGAGTAATTGCAGATTAAACGTTGGCGACTATAAAATATCTGAAGTATACATTATTGCTCCTTTACAAGTAATGCTTGATAAAACTGTCGAGCGATTGTGTGGTTGTATAGCTATGGACTGGAATCAAAAAGATATATCTAATTTGCAATTTTATGTTAAGCTTGGATTTGATAGTTCGTCGGGACATACCAATGCTCGCCAAAAATATGATAATCCTAGTATTAAAGATTTTAGTATTTAGCACTCACTTTTCGTCACAAGTTGTATTGTTTATTCAACTGAAAAGTTCCATCAATCCAGATAATAAAGCAAGCATACCACTTTTAAACATAAAGAACCCCAGCAAAAAATTGATTCGTTGCCAATATTAAGTGATTTTTTTAGGTAATAAGATCGAAAAGTACAGCGTAGCCACAAATGTGTGGTACAATTAGTAATACTGCCGTCATAAGCAAGAGTGTGGCATCTACAAATTACTTAGCATCCAGATAATACGGTAATAAGTCAAGATATAGTAAATATTTTCACACATTAAGAATTTTTGTCAAGGTCAGATGTCACAGAGACAAGATGTCGCTCTTTTATGTTGCTGATGTAAATTGCAACAACACATTGATTTAAACTATGCTCCAAAATACGAAAAATTGTATGTTAGATGCCGCACTCTTGCTTATGATGGCAGAATAGTGATTAAAAACGATGTTGTCAAATATTTAATCAGACAGTCTTAATGTTATATCTATACAATGACATAAAAGACGAATTTTTTTCTCATTATGAGTAATGCAATAATTAAAATATTTTTATTTATTTTATTCTGGTTTTATAACCTATAAATAATTTTTTTGGCTACTTTCATTACAGTGACATGCTCGTGGCTCAATCCAACGCCACAGAGCCTCAGATTTTGTCATTCATTGCGAACAGCTGAAGAAAAAGAGGATCTAGTAACATTAGAACGAGAACATTATCGCATGAACACAGAAATCGAAAAATTAACTGAATATAATTTTAGATTGCCAAATGATAAAGTTGTTACTGTTCAGTACAAAGTTTTTGATACACTATAAGATGGTAAAGCCGTAAATGCTGTTGTTGGCAATACGTCGACAATCCGATGTCCAGTATGCTTGAAGACAGCATTTCAATTTAAAACATGCACTGATTTTACTCCTAAGCAAGGTTCATTACTGTATGGACTTAGTCTGCTGCATTGTGAAATTCGATCTTTCGAGAATCTTTTACATTTAGGACAGAGAATAAAATTGAATAAATGGGATGTATCCCAAAGTGAAAAAGGTAAAATTAAAATCTTTAAATGGGGTTTATTTAATAACGTTTACACAAAAATTATTCTATTAGCAAACACTATGTAATTTTCAACTATATCTTATCTAAGCATGAGTGTACATATTTAATTTAATTGCGATTATTAACAAATTCATCAATAAAACTTCTTTTTATCTTATGAAAGCAAGCTAAAGTACCCTTAAAATCTTGAGTTAAACCACTTTTTATACAGTATGTCTGTTTTAGAAAGAACTTTCCCCTTATGTTTGTCTTGGAAAAAAATGATTGAATTTGCTTAACATTAAAGTTATCTTAATAATTCTTGTTAATTAATCAAAATTGTTTGAACTTTTAGATGACCTGACGAAAGAAAAACATATATTAAAGAAAAAAATTTATGCTGGATTTATAGTTCGAATAGATCAAGTACTACAGGGTCACGGAATGAGTAATACTGGCAATATAGCTAGGAGATGTTTTGAAAAGCCCGATGTTTTTGCTAAATTTTTAGGAGTAGATTCAGTATTGGTTTAAAATATTGCCACCATCATTTAAGATTTAAAAGCCAAATAAAGTTAAACTGGGGGAAGTTGGAAGAATTTTCACAACATACCCATAAGCTTTATTTGAAAAAATATCCATTTGCGAGAATGAGTCCCACTCTTCATACACTTTTGATTCATGTTTGCGATATATCTAGGCAATGTCCACTTCCTATGCTATATTTCTCTGAAGAGGCCAGCGAAAGTTGGCATAAATATTACAGAAAGAATTCGTTGTCACATGCACGTCAAAATAGTAGGTCAAATGAGCTTTTAGATCTATTTAATTACGCAATATACTCAACAGATCTAGCGATATCTTTGAAGTACATTGACAATAGAATAAAGAAATATAAAAATAATCGGACTTTGAACATTCGGAAAGAAAACTTAATAATTGATTAAATCTCTGGTTTTTTTTTTATAAACATTCAGCTGTAATATATATGTTAAGGCTTGAAATATTATCCATCTACGAGTTTCATTGCATATAGTAAATATGTTGATATATACAGGACCATTACAGAATTTTTTTTTTATGTTTGATGCATTAAAATATATACATATATTTACATGTAAATCTAAGATATACCAAAAAAAAAAATGGTCAATAACATTTAATTTTCAGTACTACTTGTAATAATAAGGATGATAGCAGTAATACAGATATGAGCGCTCCAGAAAACGACGTCGAACCATGTGGAAAATTTTGTAAACAAGTATTGATGATTTCACTTCAAAAGCCATTTTTTGTTATACCACTATTTGAAATAGTTTTATAGTTGAATACACAATACGTGTAAGAATAATTGCATACTGTTAGGTAAATAAACTTTTTTTTTATTGTTACTTTATTCTTTGTATTCTTTTTTTAAATGATAGAGGTATTAAGTTTAGAAAAAAAAAATCGAAACAGCTCACGCGTTCGTAGAGCGAGGTTATGTTGAGTATTCAGGAGTTCCTTTATACGAGTAATAAAGTGAACCTTATGTCAGAGCACAACTTTTAGTGATTTTTCAGGGTAAGTTGTACGTACTTGGATGAGTTAAAACCAGTTTTCCACTTTTTTTCAGAAGATTTTATGATTTCAATGGTTTTTTGAGGTTATGAATACAGATAACGTCTTTATGAATAGATTTCTTGTTTTCTGCATCAACTTACCTGTAATCTCCAAAAACAATCATTGCTCTATCTCTATCCGTTCTTGAGATATTTAATTTTGAAAAAAAAAATCAAAATAGTCTACTCTGCGGCGGCAGTAAAAATTGAAAAAAAACACAGAGCGAAAATAGAAGACATCCATGAGCTACCAACCTTACCTTGCCTTGTTGGGGGTGAGAGCGGGTTGTGCCAGATTCATGCATGCATAAGAGCTGTTAGAAGTGTGTATGAGGAGTTGTTAATCGTATGAGCGTTGTTAATTAGGATAGACAACATGGTTTCAGTCGGTTCGTCGGTTGGTCTGTCAGTTATTCCTTGCTTAGTTGGCTGGAAAATTGTATATACGTGAATGAACATGATTGAGACGTCAGTCATTCTGTGTGTTCCCCCCCTATTTCCTGCGCTCCTTTTGGCCTACTCTTTGGTTAGCAACAGGCCGGCGCGGTTTTTCGCACGGTTTATCTCTTCCAGAGTCAGCAAACTACCAGCCTTTTGCGGCTTCGTTCGACTCGGCTCATCGCAGCCATCTTATCTCGCATGGTCCGAGCTTGCCAGCGTCCGTCCAGGCCTCAAAAGTCTTAAGTATCGTTTCAATTTTCCTTTTATTTGAAAATACCCACTCGCACATCAAATCGAGTTAGTATTCACGGATTTGTAAGTTAATTCTCTTATTAAAATTAAGTTGAAGTTAGTTCGATATACGACAAAGGGATAAGATCTTATTTTTACTTACGTGATTCGAGGGTCAGCTGCTCTCTAGCCATATCACCTTGAGCGAATCATAGCAAAATTTACACAGTATATATGTGCACCACGTGTTTTATGTATGAATGTATGTATTTGTAAGTGTTGAGTAAAAGTGTGTTTTGACAATGGTTTTTTCCGTGTTTTTACTATAATTTTTTCATGTGTTTTATTCTACAGGTTACAATCTGAGTTACAATTAAGAAAAAGTATGGCGATTACGTACTTCCCAAACGAACTTTTTACTGAGATGTCTGACAAGAACACAAAAAAGTAGGTTAATTTTTAAATTAGTTTTTAATAATATTTATTTTTATTTAAATTTCACATTGTTTTTTGTATTATATTTTATTACAGCGAGCTGATAGGGTAGTTAGACGAGGTTAGTACTCAATATAAAGTTTACACTACGAAAAAATGGAATCTAATGAAACTCGATGTCCGTAATGGGACTAGCAAAAAAATACAATGTTTAAATTGAAGTGATAAACTAGTTTACAAGTGCAACAATATGATTACTATTTGGAAGATGACATACATTTTTAATTCTTAAAATATGCACTTTTAAAATATTATCATCATGATCATCATCTAATTCTTTTGTTTTGATTTACAGATCGTACACATTAAACGTGGGTATACCAAGTCACCTAAGTCTTCATACTCTACCTAAACATTAGTTCCCTTGGAATTAATTATTTAGGGTCACACTAACATCGAATTTCTCGGTGTGCATGATTCGGGACGACGGGAGGAGCCATAGGGAATTCTGGAAAACAATTTTGAAACCTTTTGTGACAAAAGCACTCGCTCGCTTATTCGTAAGTATGCAATACGATAGTAATATTGATGATCGTATGCCTTTAAAATTATTTTCCTTGAATCTTTTTATTCATATAATTTTTTTATCGAAACTTTTTTAAAATTTTGCTTACATTTATAACTGATATATTTATTTACGTCGACAAGCATAATAGGCTTTATATGCACTGCGTTCCAAGCTGTCTCAAGTCGCTTTAGACATTCATCGTATGGTTTAGGAGCTATAACAGACCTGACTCGTAACTTAACGGTCAACACAACGAACTATTCACTAGTTAACATGCCCGAGCAAAAGCATGTTCTTATTACTGGTACACAGAGGCGTAACTTGACAGTTGAGGGCCCTGGTGCAAGTGTATATATGTACACGTATACATAGTTTATAGAAATCATTTCTCATGTAGTTGATACAATTATAACTAAGTAGAGTGGTATTATTGGTTATAAATTTTGAATATGAAAAAAATAAATAAAAAGATTTAAATGCAGTTTATTGTTTAAAAAAATGTAAAAAGGTACAAACAAAAATAAACAAAATATTTTACTTTGTAACTCCATTTCAATTTAATTTATCATTGCATTTTTCTAGTTTTACTTGATGCAAAAGTATCTATGATTTCTGATAAATTCAATTTGGATGCAGCTTTGTTTTCAATCGCTATCAACGATAAATAGCGGAGTCTATCTTGACCTACACCATTTCTCAAATAATTGTTCATTAACTTTAATTTACTAAACGATCTTTCAGCGGATGCAGAAGAAACAGGTATCGTAAAGAACAACAAAATTGCTGTAAAGACCTCTGTTAGGTCACACTCAATAATTCCGTATTTTTTAATTATTAGTGTGCATAAGTCATGAGCACTCAATATCAGTGTTAATTTAGGTAGAAGTAATTGATTAAAATTTAAAAACTGAAGAGAAAAACTGGGTCCTATTATATCAGAATATTTCTTTTGAAATTGATCACACTTTTTTAATAAACTTTCTTCATTTGTGGCTAG
>JAPYYV010007817.1:0-31163 GCA_030522625.1 Copidosoma aretas | reverse complement strand
GAGAAATGATCCCGAACTGTAGGCACGGAGCTCATGGTGTGTTAGGGCAGGCTGCGTTCCTAGCTGGGCACGTTACCTGCCCAAAATTTTCTCCGTGTAGGGAGAAACTGGAGACAGACCCCTTCTCCAAGTCAAAACGCATAAGTCAAAAGCCAACGCCCCGATGCAATTTTCCCTTGGCTATAGCGCAGGCCGTATACTCATCGCGTCTAGGCGTCCAGAGCATCAACTCTATAGTGTAAACGCTAGTGCCCGCTCACCGTGGACTTTTTACATATGCACATATGCGTTTGGCCCATACTTTTTCTTTCCGTGTACGGGAACAGGATCTGTTAGCGCAGCAGCGGCCCCTCTCGATTAATTTTCCGCCGAGATATACTTACCTACAAAACATCGAAAAAAATGACAACTCGATCGTTAAGAACTCGAAAACATGCGTCGCGTGCATCGATAAATCTCTTTCTGGCCTCAGTATTGTAGGCAGTGCAGTGTACGGTATGTTACACGTCTGAATCGCCAAGACTAGAAAAAAAAGGAAAGAACGAACAGACGAAGACAGAATGGAATAAGCGCGTACAAAAATTGTGTAACAAATGCACCAGCAACTGGATTGAGATAGAAAAGAAACACGAAACTCTCCCTCTCTCTTTGTCTCTTTTGACGGTGACATTAATCACGATCGATTCTTATAAAAAAACGAGTCGCACGAATACTTTCATTGGCTCTCGATCTACAACGCGCGGCAGTGTGCATTAATTTACGAGCTTCCGCGTTTACACCTGGGAGGGGGCAGGGGGTCCTCCTGTATATCCTGCTATTGCAATCTTGGTACTTGCACATAACAATAAAATCCAGTCAATCGAGTTCGCGGGCGCAGAGTGATAACAGCAGACACCGCCGCACCCGCGCCAATAGGCGTTTATCTAAACCTATAACTATCGAGTGCAAATGATTTATCACTGAATCACTGATTGAATCACTTCGATCCGCACATGCAAGTTTGCATGTATAGGCTCGACATGCTAGGTATGATCTTGCAGCGTCTCTGGTGGTCATCTCGATCTCCGTCCCGTGCGCTATACTCGAGAAATTCTGGGGTAACGTTTCCTCTGTTGATTTTTTTTTATCTGAAACTTTAGATGCACGGTGCTCCCTTTGCCCGGGCGCTTTCGTAAACGGCTCAATAATCGCATGATCTTATTTATGAAATCCAACAGCTATGTATTTGTAGCTTTTATCCAACAAGAAAATACCACATTTAATAATACTGCATATTAGTGGGATTAACTACTATAAACAAAGAATTGCGTGTATGATAAACTGAGAGAAAAGCAGGTTCATCGTGGTCATACTCATAACGGAATATTCTCAATATTGAAGATATTATGCTTCTGATGGGACGCCTGGGCGCGTAAACTAGTAACCTAATGTAACGTTCGCGCAGACAATATATCTTCCTATATTGTACTGTTAATTTGTGTGGGACGAAAGGGATACCCCCCATCAATCCCTCTCGATTATCCACAGTTGGTTCAAAAATATCTATAATACATAATATATTATTCTTATATAATATAGTTTATTACTACCAACATATTGTCAACCACATTCAACACCAGAAGAGAAATGAATAAGACATAAACCAAATCTACAAAATTTAAAAATGTTTGGATGCATTGCTATGATGCATATTCCTGAAGAAAGCAGATTAAAATGGGACGAAAAATCCAAAAAAAACCATCTTTGTTGGATATAACTTCACACAAAAATGACATTATATGATCCAAACACAAGAAAAATATACATTAGTAGAAATGTCATTTTTCTCGAAAAAAAAAAATTCTACGGAGATCAAACAAATAATCTACAACAAGAGTCAGACAACTACTCGAACAATCACTCAGAGCAATTCATACCTTGGACAACTATCGCAATCAACAATCAGGAGCCTGAAGAAGTAATGGAAAACAGTGCATATCAAACAAATGAACATTAGCCTACTACAGAAAACTCACAGATTAACATATAATATCCACAATGAACAAAGAACATCCCAAAAAATTCAACTACTGCATACTGGCCTTAAAATGTGACAACATTGAAGATGATCCCAGAATAGATAAATAAGCCCTTTCCTCTGACAAGCAGGATTACTGGAAACAAGCCATGGAAGCCAAAATCAAATCTCTGAATGATAACTCAACGTGGATTTTAACTGACTTTCCATCAGATAAAAAGGCGATTGAACTTAAATGGGTATTCAAAACCAAAATGAATGTAGATGGCTCAGTCGACAAACACAAGGCTGGAATTGTAGCTAAAGGCTACATGCAAATACTAGAATTGGAGTATACCTACTCAATAGTAATAAGGTATATAGTACTCTCAGATTTCTTCTCGTCCCAAACGTTAAACACGAACTCCTAGTATACCACATCGGTGTAGAAACAGCTTTTCATCATGGAGATTTGAACAAAGAGATCTACGTCAAACAAACTGAAGGCTTTACACGCAAGGATAATCCAAACAAAGTACTTTGCTTATACAAAGCACTATATGGGCAAAACAAGGCTCAAAACAATGGAACTAAAAGCTCACAAATATTCTATTAGAGCTAGGCTTCAATCAGTGTTCTACAGATCAATGCGTCTTTACTTAAAAAAAAAAAAATCTTTTTATGATAATCGCCATGTATGTAGATGATCAAATAGTCTTTACAAACTCAGAAAATCTAAAAAAAAAAACTTGTCCAAGAAGTAAGTGCAAGGATAAAGATCAAAGACGTAGGCAAACTTAAGAGTTTTTTAAACATCTAGTTTATTATGGAAAGACAAGGTCAACTGTCGTTAAACCAAACGGCGTACGCATTAATCGTGCTCTGGCCAAACTGAGAATGGAAAGCTGCGCTACAGTATGCACACCACTTGACGCAAATAAAAAATAAGGTTCAATTTTAACGGAAGATGATCCAGACTCAAGTTCTGACACCGTCAATTTTCCATATCAAGAAGCCGTAGAAGCGATTTTATATCCAAGCCAAGTATATAGACCAGATATTTGCTATGCTGATTGCACACTAAGCATGTACAACAATTGTGCACAGAAAGGTCATGTAACAGCTCTAAAAAGTGTACTCAGATACTTACAAGGAACCAAGCAGTTAAACATCCATATTGACTCAAACGAAGATGATAAAATCATGGGCTTCTACGACTCAGACTGGGGCAATGATGAAAAGGACAGAATATCAGTCACTGGCTACTTATTTTTGAATTCGAAGGAGCACCAATCTCGTGGATCAGCCAGAAGCAAAAAACCATCGCATTATCCTTATGTGACGCAGAATATATGGCACTAGCAGGTGCTTGTCAAGAAGCAATTTGGCTTTGCCATTTAGCCGCTGACCTGGACCCATCAATAATTTAAGAGCCTACTGAAATTCATGTAGACAACAAGGGAGTTATAGACATAGCGAATACCGCTTCATACAAACCCAGGTCTAAAAAATCTTGCAATTTGAGTATGCGATACTGCCACACTTCTTCTGCATGGCGGCGCTGCTACTATGGTAGGTGACGTATATTTTAAACTACGTCTCATGATTTCAAAGGAATGAGGGCACCGCGATATAATGGTTAGTTTTTTCTCTCCGTGCATGCACGTACAACATACACATCTAGGAACACCTAGGTACACACGTATCCAACGGCATGCAGCAACTTTTACAATTTATATTTTTTAACGACTGTTTGTAGAGGTAAAGGTGCATTCAAGGTAGAGGTTATAGGTATCGAGATGCAGTACAATGTATCTGATCCTCGTGATAGTCACCATCACAAGTGAATGGGATATATGCAGCTACGACCCTCTCACTCTATTATTTGCTTCCCTCCTACTTGCTTGGCGAGCGAGCAAAGGATCGGGCGTGAATGCAAACTCTCGATTTTTAGCATTGAGCACAGCAGATCTGCGAAATGTATCGTTTGTTTATTTACTACATCAGGGAACGCATGGCTATTATTTACTGTTAATTGGAACAGAAGCAAATATGAGAAAAAAATCTTCCCATAAACATTACTATAGCTATAATCACGTAGAAGCTATTTTCACGTCAGTCACGTGATGAGCGCAGCTGCTATAGCATAATTATTTTTTATGCTCGAAAATATTGGCACGTCGCCTGTGCTGCCAATCATCGATGCGCCTTCCGTGCGATCCACGCAACAATTACCGTTTCAGCTAATGACCAAGATGATGATGATGTAGTAAGTAGCCTACGGATGAAATTAGAAATCTCGAAACAGAATATGCTGCTGTAACGCGTATATTAGCACATTAGAATTCCAATCTGCGATAACGCACCGTGAATCACGGAGAGACGTTTTATCATTAGGCCAAGGAGTATTAATCAGATTTCAAGATTAGTCGCACGTCCGAATATCGTTAGAGGCAATGACATATTAATAACCTGCCTATCTAATGCCTGATTCAATGAGAGAAAATGGGCTATTGGGTAGAAGATATAATATATTATAACAAACTTACTGCATTTATGTATTATATTATGAATATAACTACGAATAGCATGGTAAAAAATATTATTATACATGGATCAATTATTTTGAGTCCAAAAATAACCCAAGCTAACGCATATAATACATAAAATGCGATACAATTAATTATATTTAACTTGACCTGCTGCCACGCGTCACTTCCACACTGTTAACTGGAGTCAGGTGTCGTGTGCTTGACTGCTTATGTAAGTGTTTTTCTTGGTTAATGACGAAATCGAAGTGACTCAGCTATTTTTATGGGTTTTTAAGAGAATAACAAAGGTAAAAACAAAAGTGTATCAAATTTATTGTGAGTTATATTCAAGAAAACTAATGATTATGTATTGGTTCCGCTAAACTTACCGAGGAACCAGAAGTCGGTCGACCTTCGCGATGTGATTTTGAATCATACCTTCTTTTGTTCGAGATCGATTTTTGTATATTTCGCATTAAATAAGTTATTTTGTTACAAAACACTGATGACTCAACCCAATCATAGAGTTTATTGAAGTGTATAACATTAGCTAAATGGATACTAATTTGAGGCTATGTAGATGTTTACATATTTCTAAATGACGTTTCCCTAATGTTTTTAAAAGATAGCGATGAATAATTGTATGAATAAACGATTAAGCTACTTTTATTAGTTGTATTCAAAATATAAAATACACGTGAACGTTTTTTTTGCAAACATTCATGAAATAATTTTTCTGATCGGGTGTCGGTTCCATGCTACATACACTTTTAAAACCTTTAGGAAATGTGTATTTCAAGTGAGAATGCTTTATTTTCCTATTATTTTTAAGTTTGAGTGTTTATTAATCGTAATAAAAAATTATGCTCAACAAATTTTAATTTTTTAAACGTTATTTTGTCAATCCAACCTTGAAATCGGAAAGAGTGGTCGAGTATTGGGTCTTCTACCTTACCGCACTCGAAAATAAATTAGAGAAGAAGGCAAATTTTATTTGGTCACATAAATTTTATCGAAAACCGACTTAATCGAACAAAGGTTATATTTCGACAGACTTTAAAAAAAAACTAAAAATCAACAAACTATGTATTTCCTTGACAACCGGGATGGCAAATAAATACGTAATTAATAGAATCGTCGAGTTGCAGAACGCGCGAACGCGTTTGTATTATATACATCGGCATTCGGCTGCTATAATTTATTGACAGTACGCTTTGTACAACTTATCTCTATTGTGAAGGAAAATAGAAATGTGAGTGAGAGTCTATCAGTAAAGAGGTACACAAGATATAAATATATAAGTACGGTATGTGACGTCTAAAAAATTGATATCATCAATGTTTTCATCGGATATCGTCTTCCGTCCCCTTCTCTGTTCATACATCTCTTCTTCTTTTTCTCCTTTCACCCTTTTATATGACTATAATGAGCATTATTTATGATTGAACGGTTATTTTCTCATTGAGCCAATTGCCTGGCGGGACCTTCGGATTAAGAAGTTAATGCCTGCGCATGTGCAAACAGAATCAACTCGACTTCAAAATTAGTTTATCCATTTTTTTCTCGTTGTGTATCATCAGTCGGGAAAATTGATATGCTTACACTTGAATTTAAGTTTGTTTCAGTATTGTTTCGATGCAAGAGAAAAATGACATATACTGGCACATATGTATAGTAATGACGATTTCAAATTGTAATGCAAGAAAAGACTGGCTGGTAAACTGTAATCTTCCCTGGTTAATCAATCATATGTATGTATGTATGCAAACAACCTAACACAGCGGCAGCAAATTGACGTGACCGCGTTCGGTATCTGTAGTCATGGCAGAGCAGTCGTTGGCTCAGTGGTTTAATTTAATCCATGACTTCGATAAGGTTTAGAAAATTAATTTTAAAATCATAAAAGTTAATGGCGATACATTAATATGTAATGAATATGTAATGATACAGATGTAATATGTGAATAAAGAAGACTGTACATACCCACAGTAGGTCAGTACACTATAATACAAAAAAAAATTGTAGTCATGGCCTCACCAAGTTTTGTAAGTTAGAAACCACGCCCCGGAAATTTGCTACTCTACTCGCGGCACTGAGAAACTCTTTGGTGCCTTTCTTTCGGACTCACAATTGCATTCGATCCCTATTAGGAATGAACTTCAATTATAATGTGAATAACGAAAAAATTGCCTTTGATACATTTGTTTGGAAAGGGTAAAAAATGCTATTTCTTCAAGAGTTTCACTAATCGATCCACCAGGAGTCAGTGTATAGAAATGAGATCACAAGCGCGAAAACGTTGAAATCAGCCAATTGAGCGCACTGGTCAACGTTTCTGAATCAAGCTTGAAACTGCAAATAGTAGGCGCACCGTGAATAAGAAAGAGCATGCCTGGGCGCCTACTGCGAGGTGTGGTGTTTCTAATTTATTTGTACACACAGCTTTGAGACGCAAGCTTGCAGTTACGTTTGTACCGTAACAGTATGGAGCTTTATGACATGGTGAAGTGAGATTTGCTATGATGCCCTCTCTCTTGGATCCCTTTTTGCTCTATCTTTTTCTCTTTTTACGAGCTTTTTTTTATACAAGGCCCTCTGATGCTGTACAAAACTGCTTAGCTCTTTTAAATGTTGGTATATATTTTTCCATTCTCTTGGAAAAATGTTTCCACTTGGCACTCAGTACAGAAATGAATAACGATGCAGCACTAGTGAATAAATAGTATAAATGTACAAAACAGACTCAGATTATTTAAATAGTCTCGAATACAGTGTCAGGCCATTAATAATTGCTCGATCGATCGTCCAACAAAAGAATGATGAAAGATTGGTATTTTCGCAGTGCGTTGTATGTGAACGACGTCGAGCCAAGCCATTTACATGGCATGAAGCTTCTCGACTCGGCATCATCATCATTATCATCATCATTATCATCATTATCATCATCATCATTTGTGTCTTCTCCTCTCACTTGAGGAGGAGATGTATCGGTAATTCATTCACTTCTTTTCAATGCATAATTTAACTTGGTAAGTCTAAAAAATTGATGTTTCTCGAAAATGATATTTCAATCAATGTGTAGATGTATGTATGTCGAGATCACATGAAACATTTCGAAAATAACATGTATACATACATATTATTTGTGTAAGATTAAATATAAAATATCAAAACTATATTTCCGCAATATCATGAAAATTCCATAATCAACTACTTTCCCAAGGACAATCATTTATAGGTTATTTCATAAATTAATTATAGACCATGTTGTTGATGTATCTTTAATGTTCTAATTTTTTAAGAGCTTATAGTTATTATTTTGAATTAAATTCATTCTTGTTTATTTATTAAGCTTCGGATTACAAGTCGCGTATTCACTGCGTTGTCCACAAGTTAGTACACTCGTGTCCACAATGTACACTCAGTGTCCACTCAGTGTCCACATTTAGTCCACGATTATTTTAAAGAGTATTTGGGAGAGTTTGTACACATCTGTCCACACAAAAGTCCACTCTGCTCACTCAGTGTACACTAAAAATTTTTTGCAGTGGACTTGTCCACTTAACGAGTGAGTAGCTCCTCGATGTATGTTGATGGAAAATCCATGTGCAATAACATGTAATAATTTACAAAACAATAAATATAGAGTACATTAAACGTAGCGTTGAATGATATTTTAAACAGGGAAAATGTTACAGTCAAACGAGAAATACTAGAAACTGTAAAAATAATAATGATGAAAAAAAAGGGTTCGATAAATCACAGTGTATGAACATTCGAGAGATCACTTATTATTATCTGCGGCATAATGATGACGTACAATTTATGTTAAAGCGCAAGGATCTTTGTGCAGGCGCAAGTGACAACAAAAATAACGTAGGTATACATATAGGCGCACGCGACCAACTCTCCCCTTAGGTACTTATTATCTGAACGTGCGTTATACTCCATGTGCCCTGTACAGCGAGTGTCCCTCAGGCCCTGCCAGTTTCATTGTAAATAAACGCCCGCGATTCCACCACACCACCACCGTATCGTACAGGAATGAAATTCTACGGAGTGAGAGGGAGAAAAGGATATTCTTATGATACCTTTCTTACATATACGGTACAGGTAAGTATACAGATCGGCACGAAGAAAGATGGCACGGTGGTGACACGTAACAGTCCTCTGCATGCATTGATATCGCAGACTCGCGAACTCGCCTCCATTACGTACGTATGTATAACGTGTGTATACGTTAACACTGATAGGTATAATGTAAGGTATCCTGCATTATGTGTATATGCATAATATATATGGTAGGTACATATGTAGCGCAAGTCTCTATAATAGACGGACACGCTTTGCTGGTTACCGTACATTGCAGTGCATTTGAATATATATTTTCTTTCTGATAGAGAGAACTGGTACGATTATAATACTTAGCATTTTAAGATTCAAGCAAAAATGTATACATCTATATGGAGACAGGGTACGTGAGCCGCCTCTAAAATTCTCCGTTAAGCCCTGCCCATCGGCACAGTACGCCAAGAGTCAACGACCCCCTACATGCGTTAACCCAACTTTTCGCAGTTCGCAGCGCAGTGGGTACATAAAACACGCACAAACGTCGAGCTGTGTGTCCCTATGTCAGAGGCGGCAGAGCGCGCGTGCTGGCGCGGGGGTACGTGATTTTTATTCTCTAATCGGTGCACACACTCATAAATATACAGTACGAATCGGAATTCTCCGCGTTTATTTGTATGTGACGCGAATGTTCGACATACATATATATGTATATATATATCTGTATGTAAGGGAACGGATTCATTACTAATCGCTGGCCTCGATATTATGAGCTTCGGTGGAGGGGGAGAGAGGAGAAAAGGGGGTTTCATTGTGCCCGCGGCGGCGGCGGCGCGGCGGCTCGATTACACGTGCACTCGACTGTATGTGCGCATATACGTGTACGCACTTTTATGAATGACGCGGGAGAACCGCGAGTATAAAGGAAAACGAGCGTGACAAGAACAAGGTCGCATGACGTTCTGGTATGTTTATTGATTCGCGCTGCAAGGAAGGGAAGGAGAGCGCACACGCGTGGTGACGAACAATGTATAATCTTAGATCTGTAATGTAAAAAATTAGTATCTTGATTGTATGCAATGGAGAACAAGCAATAAATATATAAACTTTGTGAAATTACCGCCGAAAAAATTCAACTGACAGAGCTTTATTTGTTCAGCACTCATTTTTCCTCTCTGAAAAGAGACATTATCTGACTTACAGGGAAAAGAAGCGGGATAACGTTTTTTATTGTACTTAAGAATTTGAAGGCAATCGTACTTGGTAAGTATTTTTACTCAGAGATTAATTTTGCCCCTCCTGAAATTGCCACATGCGCATCGCCAGTACTCGTGAAATTTATATAATTATTATCATAGAACTTTCCCAATACAGCGTTTTAATTTGAACTGCTGATGGGAGTATGCTTTAACTGACCATGACAGTCATCCGTCTGCAGGACTTGTAGACATATAAATATATATCTTTATACGTAAACAAATATAAGGAGCATGACGGAAAATTTTTATCCATCTCTTATTTGACGCCTACAAATTCAATGACATAACGTACAAATAATTTTCTTCTTTAATAGTAGATTTCGAACGAGGTTGGAAAGGCTTGGATTTACGAACGAGTTACGAATACTATTTTTCCGTCTGAGAACTCAACGAGGAACTCAATATCAAAGGATGAAATTTTAAGTGCTATTTTGAGATTAGAAGGCGGAAAAAGTATTTTCCCTTGGTTGTACGATTGAGATGGCAATGACACTTATCCACAAAGATTTTTGCAAAAATATTAATCGAGATGATTCTAATTAAAGTAGATATAGGTATACAAATCTACTCGTATATACATTATATAATGGCACATTTTCGTATTCCAAATCTCGAACTATACACAGATCCATGCATAAAAATCGTACACTCGTGATTACTAATCTCGATGTTGCGACTACTCGCGATAATAACTAAACTTACATAAAAATAGTACCGTCGGCGTCGTTGGCGCTTCTCGTGGTTAGAGACAGAGAGACTAACAATACTAAGTAGGTTCTGCATCGAAAATTCGACGTTTTTTTGAAACCGCGAGCTGTTCTTCCTTTCCTTCGTTCCCATTTAAAATTTATCTTTTAAAAGCAAATGCGCCACAAATAACACTGTAACACTATCATCCGCGTCAACATAATTACGCTCGATACTTACTTGCACGCACTTGAATTGTATTATGTCGTAGTGAGATGCGTATAGGCTAGGCTATAGCCCCAGTTAACATTCTATAGAGAATCATCAGAGAGAAGCGCTAGACTCGGCTTGCATGTATATATGCTTATAGTCAAGCCATCTTCAGTCCAGCGTATCCTATTATACGAGTATATAGGTAGAAGAAAGCTGATGTATAATGCAAAGATTTTATACTACACGTGTGCAAAGTTAAAAATACAAAATGTAAAGCTCAACTCCAGTAAAGTAGCTTGGATCACAATTTTTACAATATTACTATGGTTTATTATAAATATGAGTTATATTCAACGAATGGACTTTTGCGTTTGTTAATTTTCTTGATAAATATACAAATAAATTATCATACTACTCGAAATCATCAAAACATGTTAATTCCAGGACACAGTTTGTTACCGTTCATTCACGTCGACATCCAAGCAGTCTATACATCATAACAGCAATTCAATTATTTCCCATTCTCCCTTATAGATATATTCATATTGTTATGCATGCTCGACCATAACTAATTTGTTCCCAAGTCAGATTTTTTGCTTGTCTTTTACGGTTTAATACGACTAAAAAAGTTGTTTTCTAACCACAAACACTAATAGACTAAGAGGCGACCGAGTCTCATTTTTGGGGTCAAATCCTCTGATTTTATGAAATAAATCCATATTAATAACCATTACCTATAGGTATACCGCAGTCTCTAACATTTTCTAGAGTTTCAGGGTGTATATAGGTAAATAGTTATAAATATATATGGATTTATTTCATAAAATCATAGGAATTTGACCCCAACGATATATTAGTTTTCGGTTTCTCTTGTTAAAATATACTAACTCTTACATTCACAACCGTAACGGTCATGGTCCGGAAAATTTGCGGTCGCCTCTTAGTCTATAATATGAGAGTGGATACCACAACGTTCAATCACCACTACAACCCGCGTGAATGAAAAACAATTTAATGATTAATTGTAATGTTAATCTATAGAAGATTTTTCGGCTCTAAGTATTACTATCTTAGCTACAAATTTTTGAAATTCACTCTTCCTCCCTTTCTCTTCTCTACAAGATACGTTTCGCTGAATTGCTCGCTCATTCCAAGACCGTATCGAATTTTCAAACAAGTACATCTCCTACGTATAATGTTGAATGACTTGTAATTTTTTTTTTTTTTTTTTTTTTTGTAAACATTATTACAAAACTTTACTCGTCCCTCTTTTGATCAGACGCATATTATATTCTTACACATATAATCCAGCAAACAAACACTCTCCGATGTCACGGACGATTCAATTGCTGATTAATTAGTGTCAAAATCGGTCCTACATAGTATCCAGCCGCACGTTTATCAACAGCAACCAGCAAATTCGTCGCCGGGGGGAAACACGGTACGATCTCAAATTTCGGCTAAAGAAGGTACTATCTCGTTCAGAGCGCTGAGAAAGGTACTATATCGGTGCTCGGGGGAAGAAGGTACTATCTCGGCAAAGCGAAAAAAGGTACTATCTCGGCGCCACATAAGAAATGCTGTATGTTGGCTTTGAAAAAACGAAATGATTTCGGATTTGTGGAAAAAAGTGAATGTCTCTGATACCTCTCAGTGTGCAAAAAATCAGGCAATTATTCATGTGCTGATCCGAGATACAACCATTTTTTTATTTTTTTAGGGCACCGAGATAGTACCTTTTCCCGCTTTGCCGAGATAGTACCTTTTCCCCGTAGTACTGAGATAGTACCTTCTTCTCCCTAACGCCGAGATAGTACCTTTTTCCTGCAGCACCGAGATAGTACCTTTCTCAGCGCTCTAAACGAGATAGAACCTTCTTCAGCCGAAATTTGAGATAGTACCTTGTTCCTACCAGGCGACGAAATAGGATTCTTGCGTAAGATCTTTTTTAAAATCAATTGGGTACATCAGGTAGACTATAAAAAAATATTCGACAAGTATTTTTTCTTTTTTTATGTAAATGAAAAAAGGACGGAGATATACCGTATGAAAGTTACGCGTGACGTCATACCTATAGCCAATTATGCATTGGATTTTATACAGGTATGACGTCATAGGTACAGCCCCCACTCCTGAAATTTTATATGCTCTATCTTTGGCAACTCTCGTTTATATGAAAAAACTGTTGCCAATAAATTAGCACCAAGCTTCCTCAAAAAAAAAAAAAAAAAAAACAAACAAAAAAAAAAAAAAAAAAAAAAAAAAAAAAAAAAAAAAAAAAAAAAAAAAAAAAATCAGAATGATTTCAAAAGTGAAAAGAAGGTATTTTCATGCTCCATGACGTGAATTATTTCGGAAATAAGATTATAATTTTTACTCAAATACTTAGTACAAAAAATTTTTTAATTTTTTTGAATCAAAAACAATTAAACAAATGATTGGAAGAATATAACTATTGAAAAATCTAATTAAAATTATTTTACTCCAAAAACAGCAAAAACTTTTTTTTTTAGCATTAAAAATTGTTATAACAGCCTTGATGGGGTATGAAACGTCAAATCATGTTGTGAACCTATATAAGGATGTAAAAAGAAACATTTGAGCCCTAGATCATGAAAATCATTTGGAGGGTTTCTGAGGTATGGCCTATTCGAAAAAAAAAAATTGTAGATTTTCTTCAGAATAAAAAAAACGACCTGACATAAAGAAAATTTTTTTAGTTTTAAATAAAGCTGTTTTAATTCTCTATGAGATACAACTGTTAAAGCAATCAATTTTAAATTTTTGTACCCTAGAAGTAGCAAGAAACCGCTTTTTGGGCATAAAAAACCGTTATAACAACCTTAATAAGATATGAAACTTGATTTTTTTTTGGAATTCATACAAGGATATAAAAACAAATATTTTAAGCATTGAATCATCGAAATCACTTGAAAGGTTTCTAAGATCTGAGTGATTTTCCGCGAAAATCTCAGTATTTCTTTAATAAAAACTAAACAAAATATTTTATCAAAATACTTCAAAATTAAAAATAGAGCTATTTTGAAGCTCTATCAGATGTTAATATTTAAAAATTCGAATTAAATTTTTTTCACCCATCAAAGAGAAAAAGACCGGTTTTTTTGACCATGAAAATCGCCATAAAAACTTTAATTAGGGATAAAACTAAAATTTGTTTTCCGAGCCGCCATAAAGGTGAGTTCGGCAAGCTCGGCAGCCAGTTAACCTACGTAAGCCAGTCTCCCAATACGTTATCCCGGTGCAGGCTGTGCCCGTCTATAACGACTTAATGACGGGATTTCGCTACTTATAAGTATAGACTACCACCCTTATGCCTTTCTTCTTCTCTACTTTTGTATTTCATCCTTCTCTGTACTGTTCAAAACATGTTTAATTATAAACAGAAAAATTATATTTGAAACAAAATAGACTACATACGTTTTGTGTGAATTATATTTTACACGAATTTCATGTTCAGAGTACACAATTCTTGTGTTATTTAGCCAATATACTCATATCTTACACACGAAATTTGTATACGAAGTGTAACTATTTTGTGTACGAAAGTACACATAGTTTGTGTAATTTTTACAAATAATAAGTGTAAAATAGCAAACCACACAAAATTTTTCACTGCGAATGTACGTGTATATTATATGATAAAATAACTAACTATTAAAAAATTATTATTGTATAACCTATTATTTTATTACATTGCATACGTATACGTTATTAAAAACTACTCCGTTTAAGTTTCGAGTGTTGGCAATGGTGTTACATTTCTTGTCAATTAATCGTCAAAGTTTATTAAGTTATTTAGGTGTACATTCTATGATAAAATAACTAAATATGAAGACATTACTGCAGTGCAATTTATTATTATACTACATTATATGCGTATACGTTATTAATAACTACTCTATTTAAGTTTTAAGTGTAAGAAAAGTCCACTTACGAAATATAGTCTCCTTATTTCTAACTCTGTTGATAATTGCTCAGTGCTCAGAGTAATATGTGTTCACTTGATGAATGACTATATCACACTGTGAGCTTAGTCAGCGAGTGACCGAGTCAGCTGAGTCAGCAGATTGGCCGAGTGGCGCACTGTATACTGCGCAATGAGTTGCGCAGCTCACCAGATACTTTGTTAACAGTGTGATGTAATCATTCTTCTAGTGAACACGTATTATAGGAAGCGATCAACAACAGAGCAAGAAGTACGATTATGTTTCGTGAGTAGACTTATCTTACACTTGAAACTTAAATAGAGTAGTTTTCTGTAAGATATACGTATATAATGTAATTATATAATATAATAAGCAATACAAGTAACACAACTATAATGTATACGTAGTAAAGTCAGTAAATTGACTTCATAATATATGCACAAGTCCAAAACAGGATATTTTGGTGTGTGAAATAGGATTTTCAAAATTTAGTGTTTAGAATATTTCTATTATGTTTTCTATGTTAGGTCCAAACTAGCCGAAAACTTTGGACCCGTCTCCATTGTCATTTTTAGAAAACACCTGTTAATTGACATATAATTTTTTTTAAATTAAAAAAATATCATTACAGTAATAACAGGTTTGTTATTACCGTAACGGTACTTTTTTGACAAGTCTGAAGCCCCAAATAGGAATTTTTCAACAAAATTTTAGTGTATACCAAAATCCATCGTACACCATAGTCACCTAATCGATAATTTAAAATAAGTATAAGATTAGGGGCATTACGGTAATGACCGCTCATTTTAGTTAGCAGAACTCTCTACATTCACGACAATATACAAAATAGTAAAATCCGAATGAATGAACCGCTTGGCCGTACTAAATTATTTGTTTTGCGGAATTCAAAAGTGTCAAAACTAGGCTTCACAGTTGGAACGCTTTATGTTACACTTAAAAATATTTTTTTTTTTGTCCAAAACAACTAGGCAGGGTGTTAAATGATTCTGATTTTTGGAAAATACAGCTCAAAAACGAAAAAGTTAACACACGGGCAGTATAAGCTGATAAAAATGAAATTTTTAAATGCTTTGCATTACGGTAATGACATGATTGCCTGTTTTACTATTTTACGCCACGGTAAATATTTTTTTGACTCGATTTTAAAAGGGCTATCTAGAGATATTTAGTTTTGGCTGAAAATAATACTATGCGTTGTTTATCAACATAGACTTCATGTAAATCGCAGTTTTTGTGAAATGATACAGATACGTTACTAAAAACTGTTCTGTTTAAGTTTCGAGTGTTGGCAATGATGTTACTTTGGATGTCAATTAATCGTCAATGCTTATTAATTTATAGTGTTTGAAATCTGTTCAATTATAAACAGAATAATAGTGTTTGAAACAGAATGGACTACAAACGTTATTTACGAACCTCGTTACGGCCCTCGCCTTCGGCTCGCGCCGTAAACTTCTCGGTTCGTAAATATAAGCCTTTCCGAACTCGTACGAAATATACTATTTACGCGAATTTCGTGTCAAGAGTACACAAATCTTGTGTTATTACACTCATATCTCATACAAAAACTTTGTGTACGAAGTACAACTATTTTGTATACGAAAGTACTCACATTTTTTGTAATTTTTACGGATAATAAGTATAAAATAGCAAATCACACAAAATTTTTAACTGGGTGTTGGGTCCCTTTTCTCTATTTTTTATTGTAAGCTTCTGATTTATGTTTTTTTATGACTTTAATACTGGGCTCCGTCATCATCATCTCTCTCTCTATCTTTCTCCCTCTCTCTCTCTTACCACTCATTCGCGTTTTTCCTTTTCGTTCACACCCGATCAGTAATAAACTGATTGACCGGGCAAAGAACATGATCTTTTGGAAATCCTAGACCTACCCGATAGCGCACGGGTAGCACTTCAATAAAGATGATAACAAAACGATTGTGTCTGCATGACGTATTCGCCTGCCATTAGCATTGGGTGCATACTACTCTTATTTCTTTTTTTTCTTCGATGGCTAAAATTGAGAATGACAAGTGGAATGCCGATCTTACAAGTTATTATAAGTGTTAGCATTGTCATTTCACCTGGGGAGCACCCTTGCATGTGATATTGTTACTTAAGGGCACTATCTGCTCGCGCAATGATGAAACATAACAATAGGAATATATTTCGTATGAATATACGTGTACTGTACCATGTACCGTTTGCGAAAAGCTAGTACTCAATCTTATCGGTTTTATTCATCGATTTGAGCAAAAATTACGAACTAATGGAGATCTCAAAATAAGCGCTGTGAGATATACAATTGCAGATTCTGAGAATCGGTCAGCTTGATACCGATCAAGTGCACGTGCACGTGAGATCACGGAAAATTTCATAAGCAGCAGGCACATAATAACAAGTACACCCAAATAAACAGACAACGAGCGCTGCGTGCACGGGATGCTCTTTTTTCAGAGCTGAGCAGGGCTCGAGTGCACCCAGGATGCTTATCTTTTATTATTCACTTTTCTGTTTTTTTTTTTTATTCAAAATGCTGAGCCATCTTTTATGTAATCCAAAAGCACAGTCTAGGTACGGCGACCACGCGCGCTTGCTAAAATTGAGCTGCTAGACACGAATTTTTTTTTTTTTTTTTTTTTTTTTCTTATTATTTGCAGCGCCAATATTGTTATCTGCTTTTCTGTGCAACATGAAAAATCTTGCCAACGGATGACCTGAGTCACAGGTGATTATTCTTGGTGCGGAACGAGTATTTGATCAGAGGTGAAAGTGTGATAATAACTGTAATCTCCAGCTGATCGCTAAAAAGATGGAGGTGAGTAATACCTTGGAATTTATTCGGGTGTTATTAATATATACTTGACCATTAATCTGGTGCCTTCATGGGTTGACTTTATATTTCATGGCTCAAAAATGTTGAAAAAAAAACGCTTTGAGTAAAGTTGCGAAGCTCTGTTCAAAATTGTGATGAATGTTATGCAAAACACGGGCTGCTTAGTCCTCAAATTAATTTTCATCGTCAATGAATTGCGCATCACCTATACTCGGAAAAAAAAAAAAAATTGAAAACGGCCTATCTGTTACGTTGTACTTTATCCCGCGTCTCTCTACTAAACTTACGATTAAAGTACATCTAACTATTCGGGTAATTACAAACATGTAGCAAAACAATTATCAGATTCCCATGCTCGTTCGAGAATCAAACAATACCTGCTCGGAGTAATGCTCTTGCCCCAAATCGGCGACACCGACTCCCTGCAGTGCAACATGTCTTGCCTCGATATTGATACGGTGGCGAGGAATCTGTCTCGCGAGAATAAATAACCTTACCCCCCCCCCCCCGGCTGGGCAAAAATAAGTCTGGTATGTTTTTATTTAGCATCAAACTCCACGAATGCTGCGGGCACCCGATTACGCCGTCATAGGCGTCGTGATGCTGATCTCGGCAGGAATTGGCGTTTACTATCGTTTTACCGGTGGGCGGCAAAAAACGGCCGAAGTAAGTAGATACATAACTAACTGGTGTGTAATCCTAAAAATAATAAAAAAAAAAAAAAACCAAAGAAAAAAAAAAAAAAAAAAACAAGAAAAAAAAAAAAAAAAAAAAAAAAAAAAAAAAAAACACTAAAGTCAAGCTCCACTGATCAAAGAGAGCCAAAAGTAGTAGTGCGCGTAAATATAATCCTTTGATCGTCTCTCGATCATGTACGGCTGGAGAAACTCCATTGCGGAAAACGAGTTCATCAAATAAGCGATTCGCGTGATTCCGCAGTAGGCAATGCAAGCAGCGGACACGCTCATGGGCGCTCTCTGATTGCGACTCTCGATGCACCGGAAATACGACTGAGCTTCTCTCTGCATCGGGTAATAGCCCCTCTTGTATCATTCTTATTGTAACAAAAAACCGATACAACATAATAAAATATATGTTATTCGTTTCTCTCTTGAACTTTTTACTATCAAGCGCATGATCGATTGAATTACAGTTTTTTTTTTCGTCGCTGAAATTTTTTCCATCGCATTTCTATTAAAAATAACGCGTATTATGCATAAATGATTCACAAAATGCTTAATATACAGATAGGAGAAAGACGAGTTGTTTAAAAATTTTAGATTTACTTTTATTCATTCCAAGATCATGAGCAATCTATAAATGCACATCAGCATTTTTATGATCGACAAGCAGCAATAATTGTAGAGTCACATAAATCATGCATTGAAATCATAGACTATACTTACAAGAGAAACTTTTTTTCTTACTTCATCTTGATACATTTACAAAAATGATTAAATTAAAAATTTGCTCTCGTTACAACAAGCTGTAGCTCAACAATTATTGTAATCGTAATTCAGAGTTATAGTACATGTAATTATATACTATCACAAAATGCAAATTCTTGCTCGCCTAATTAAAAATTGCGTGTCCCACTGATGATCGCATTATTGACGTATCCATTGCCAATCGAATAGGAGTACTTTGTTGCAAACAAGTCGATGGGTATCGTGCCTTTGGGCATATGCCTGATGGTGTCCTTTGTCTCGGCAATAACCATACTGGGTATCAGCGCGGAAATTTACGCCTACGGCACGCAATTCTTTATCCAGTACGTCGGCGTGATCCTCGCTACTCTTGTTGTAGCGTACTTTTACCTGCCCGTCTTTTACGAGCTCAACACCGTCAGTGTCTACGAGGCAAGTAGTATACCTGTATATACCTGTATATAGCCGTATATCAACCGCGAGCGGGAAAATTGATAGTGATGAAAAAAAAAAAAAAAAAAAAAAAAATGTTTTTAACAAAATCCACCCAGTATCTAGAGAGGAGATTTGGCGTGACGGCCCGTCTGGCTACCAGCATAGCCAATTTTGTCCAGTTAATGCTCTACACGGGCATAGTCTTGTACGCCCCGTCTCTGGCCATAGAGGCCACGACGGGCCTCTCGAGTACG
This sequence comes from Copidosoma aretas, assembly GCA_030522625.1. Lineage (NCBI taxonomy): Eukaryota > Metazoa > Arthropoda > Insecta > Hymenoptera > Encyrtidae > Copidosoma > Copidosoma aretas. The sequence goes on along the minus strand of JAPYYV010007817.1, from coordinate 11,489 downwards.
ATGAGCATCCTCGGACTGGCGCTTATCTGCATCTTTTACTCAGCTATCGGTGGCATAAAGGCCGTCCTCGCGACCGACATATTTCAGGGCGTGCTGATGTTCGCCTCGCTCGTCTGCATCGTCACGGTAGCCTCCGGGGAGATAGATGGCGGCCTGGCCAGCGTCTGGGGCGTAGCGCTTCGGGGCCAGCGCGTCGAGCTGCTCAAGTCAGAGTCTCAATGTTGCGTTGATTAAATAGATATATATTAGGGTGGTCCTTATTTTGAAAATTTTTTAGGTTTATTCCACAATGGTCCTAAATAGGTTCGAAATAAATTTAAAAAAATTCCTGCAAAGTTTCAGCTCTTAATATTAATGTTAACCCGCGCCCCAAGACGGTCAAAGTTTTAAATAGGAAATGTAATATCTTGTATAAATTTTTTTAGGAAATTCGACGCTCTACAAAAAAGTTCTCTTGTCATTTTTCGCTAAGTCCACTCGTTTTGAAGTTATTTAAGGTCAAAGTTTAACATTGAGTGATATATGGTGATTTTTACGATTTTTTACATTGTTTCCCGAAATTTAAGGCTCAAAATAATAATTAGTTAGTTAAAACGAGAAATTACATGATAAATATCATATTTTATGTTTTCAAGTCATTATTTCGGAAAAATGTACATACTTGTAAAAGTCCCCATACATCACTCCGTGTTAATCTTTGACCTTGAATAACTTCAAGACGAGTGGACTTGGCGAAAAAAACCACAAGATACCTTTTTTGTAGAGCGTCAAATTTCCTACGAAAATATATTTATGTGTTATTATATTTTGTCAATTAGTCAAGGCGTTGAAAAGTTCCAAAAAAACAAAGGAATTTTCCCATGTTATTTCCCATTTAAAACTTTGACCGTCTTGGGGCGCGGGTTAACAATATTAAGAGCTGAAACAGGAATTTTTTTTTTTTATTTCGAACCTATTTAGGACTATCGTGGAATAAACCTAAAAAAATTTCAAAATAAGGACCACCCTAATTATATATATATGTAATATCTCTCTATGTATATACATATTCTTTATGTATGTATGTATGTGTAAAGTTGCGTGAACGTCTAAATTTAGTTTCCAGCCGGATCCGACCGTAAGGCACACCTGGTGGTGTCTCGTAGCGGGTGGCTTCTGTCTCTTTTGCTCGCTGTACGGCGTCAACCAGGTAGAGGTTCAGCGACTCCTGACAGTCAAGTGCGTGTATTTTTATCATCCTTCCATCATCCCATCTTTATAATAATAATGATAATAATAATAATAATAATAATAATAATAATAATAATTGATCAACTCGATTGACACACAGATCTCTGAGATCGGCTCGGCTGGCGCTGTTCCTGAACCTGCCCATTCTCATGTCCTTCGGCACGTTCACAATGTTCTGCGGCCTGGTGCTCTACGCCGTGTACCAGGACTGTGATCCCGTGGCGTCGGGCCAAATAGCCTCCCACGACCGAATAATGCCCTACTTTGCCGCAACGCGTATGTCCGCCTATCCCGGACTGACAGGCCTTTTTGTAGCAGGCATATTCAGCGCCAGTCTCAGCACTGTCTCGGCAATGCTCAACTCATTGGCGGCCATCTTCCTCGAGGATTACCTCAAGCGGGTGTACACGAGGCTCGACAGGCCCTTTCCGACCGACAGGGCGGCCACCTTTGGCAAAATCCTCGTTTTAGTAAATGGCCTGTTGAGCGTTGGGATGGCCGTACTAGCTGGGAGCTTTGGAAGCCTGGTTCAGCTGACGATATCGGTCATGGGATCGATCTGTGGACCCGTACTCGGTATTTTCACCCTGGGCATGTTCTTCGAGGAGGCCAACGAGAAGGGAGCGATAGTCGGGATAATCACGGCTCTGGTCACCTGCCTATGGGCCAATTTTGGGAAGCCGCCTGTCAAAGCTCCCGTGCTTCCAGTATCCACGCGCGGCTGCAACTTTACGGTCCTTCCAACTAATGAAACTCAATCGACCATCAGGTACATCAGGACTCGATGGAAAAAGTAGTGGAAAAGAGAGGACCAAAGTTGTCAAGAGTTCAATGGGAGCATTACCCTGACTGTGCCCAGGCACACACTCACTCGCTCTCTCCCTCTCTCTCTCAGTTGTCGGCTTTTAAATTTGCACAATGAAATTTGCTACATTTGGTGAACACAAAAAAAATACATTCATACATACATACAAACACACCGACGCACCCGCGCACACCCAACATCCCGGAAATCCGCATTCTACGTAGTGTGTAGTCTCGGCGTTACACGCACACACACACAAAAATCCCCGTCTCTAACCAACGACTCTTGACAATCGAGCTAATTATTTGGAATCGACCACTGATGAATTTCAATGTGTTCGGGGGAAATAAATAAGGAACCAACAACTCTTGAAAATAGAGCAAAAAATTTGAAAAAGACAAAAAAAAAAATAAAAAAAAAAAGGAAAAAAAAAAAAAAAAAAAAAAAAAAAAAAAAAAAACAGTCCAACAGAACAACAAATGTTTGTATACTTGAATTTTTGCTTTCCAACAGGTCATCGTCATCCACATCATCGCAGTTCTACCTTCATCAGATCTCGTACATGTGGTACGGCCCGATGGGCTTGACCATCACCCTAGTCGTGGGCTATTGCGCGAGCCTCGTCTTTCGCAGGCTGAACTCATCGTTGACCCCAGTCGAGCCGGACCCCAGTCTCTTCCCACCGTGGCTGGCCCGTAAGATCCGCCAGCGGAGGCAGAAGTGCACCAACGACGACGAGCTGGCCACCTCCAAGATCACGGACAGCCGGGTAGTGCTTGCGCTCGAGGAGCACCAGCCGGCGAGAACCGTACCACCACCAGTACCGAGAAGACGCGATCTGCTACAACCGTGACGCCCGCGCCGGCGGGAGCGCCTCTCCGACGAGGGCGCGCCCGATGTCATTGAGAGCAACAGGCAGCCCGACGGCAGGGCCATAGTCGAGTTCTGGCAGACCGAGTGTGCTCCGCACGATCTACATGACTTTGAGGCCGACGGAGAATAGTGGGTGCTAGCTACTGCTATATGTTAATGCATTCTGCTCTGTTTACGTGTTCATCGGCGATTGTGCATAGTGTAATGTATAATATGTGTATATTGTACAGCCTCGGTAGCGATCCGAAATATATATGTAAGCAAGCTTCTCTTGTGTTGTGATCGGATAGCTGATGATTATACGACTACTCGATTCTCGTTATAGCTTTAAAAAGTGCAGCTGCAGGCTAGACGCAACACCTATCTAATTATTTTATTTTATTTATTTCATACTCCGTCCTTTTCGGATTTGGATGGCTTCCGTTACAATTCTTATTATTGCATTTACATTCACATATAATTTACATACACATCCTTGCACTTTTTGACATTTTGTTAAAATGTATAACCTTATAAATGAACAAGAATAGTAGTTTTCCTACCTTGGGAACTTTTGCAACCCTGGTACATACTCGGTAGGAAAAATAGGATTCGCCCCCATGTGCATCTTGTTTTTAAAAAACAAGTAATTCTTAATTTATGTTTAATGAAAAATGAAACAATTAAATTTAATTAATATTGAAAAATTGAGACCAGTGTCCATAATAATATTCTTCACTTTGCACTGTTCATATTGATTCTTTCACTCTTTTTTCTTCTCTTTTCTTTTTCATATCTTTTCATTCTTTCTTCTTGATTTCTTTATCTTATTTTCTTGGGCCTCTTCTCTTTTTCCATCGTTTTTCCAGATACTTTTTCCTGTTTGTCAAGCCCTCTCTATTTCTTTTCTTTTTCTAACTACTTTTCTCAGAATCTCTAATTCTTTTGCACCCTGATCGAGTATTTCTTCTATTTCTTTTCCGCTCTTTGTCTTTCTTCATATATTAAATACATGTGTATGGTTCTCTTCCTTGCATAGACTACATTTACTATCTTCTTCTTCGTTCCGATACTCTTTGCCTTTACATTCATCATCGCATCTAAATCTTTCAATTACTTTCCTATCTTTTGTTGGTATATCCTTCTTCAGTTACTCTGGTTCATCTTCTGTTATTATATTTTTGTATATCTTGTTATACCTTGAATTTTCTATCTTTTCAAATGTTCTTTCTTTTTCCTTTCTTCCTTTACTCTCCCATATATTAAATCTTACTTGCTCTTTGAATTCTGTCCCTCTCATATACCTTGTTTCTGTTACTTCCTCTTCTTTTAGTATTTGTATGCTCTTTTTTGCTCCTTTTCCTATGTTTTCTCTTTCTTTATCTTTATCTTTTTCTCTTATACCTTCTTTTGCTAATTTTATTTTTGAGTCCCTAATCTTCTCTTCAAATTTTAGTGCTTTTAATGCTTTTGTTTTTAGTTTTCCCAGTTTGCATTTTTCTTCCACTCTATAGTTTGGCATATTTCTATCTAATCCTAATAACCACTTCGTAACACAAATCTATTATACATACTTATTAAGTTGTCGATTCGCGATTTTAGAGGTGTATTGCAAGAAAATTCAAGTACCTCGGACTTTTAACGATTAGTTTTTATCTCTTGGGTAATTAATTATAAATGACCGATTGATGATGGTGTTGACAGTGTTGACACAGCATTTATACCTGAAACATTTATGTTGAATTATTCCAGACAACTTTGAAATAATATAATATTATATAATACATATGTATGTATGATATTCATTCGTGATTTTAATAATAGCACAATAAATTTGTTCAACGCTAACGTAGGTATACCTATCTTGAAAAATAAACGCATTTTTAATAAAATTAATTTAATTTCCGAGCAAGTAAATATAAATTTACATCCTCGTAAAATTTACGTGTCAAATAAAAATCTCGTTAAAAGAGAAGAAAGAAGAAGAGAGGGAGAGCAGAGCATGCTACTAAATGCAACAGTTTTTCATCATACAGAAGCAAATAATAATACTTAGTACGAACGCGTGAGAAACTATATTTACGTGAATTATACGTCCATGAGCCGTGCCGAACTCGCATGGCTGACATCTTCATATTTATATTATTGTACATCCATTCTGTTGCGCATGAGATCAGTGCCACAGATAAATAGCCACAGCTGGCAAGCAACAGTTATAATCGCCACGTCTCAGCGGGCAGGCTGAATAAAAAATTATGCATACTCCGAGGCACGCGAGGAAGTCGCGCGGGTGTTAAATTCCAGCTTCACGGTGTTGCACGTGCGTGCAACGCTGCAGGAAGAGATTTTACGGGTCTCGAAGCGTGACTGTGCGCGTGAAAACTACTTAGGAGCTTTTGAATTATTTTTCTCGACAACGCGTACTGATAAATACATAATGGTGTATGATGGAAACCGCATGATTGGCAGTTAGGTATGAGTAATACGTACGTGAGGCTGCTGCCAACATGTACGTAATATATTTTGTCAACTCTAAAATTAGATCTACGATTTTTAATAATTGAATGGATACTTACCTGAAATCAGTAATGTTTCTTAAAAACACTATAACATTTGATCGGGGGCACGAAATTAAACTGATTTTTTATTAACTGATAGGGCTTTATTTCTGCTTTTATTTAAGCAAAGTTTGAACCCTCCAATATGGTTTGCTTCTTCGCTATTAGTGTTAAAAGTAGAAACGACATTTAACGACGTATCTCATGAAAAGAGGGTTTTTGCGCTAAACACCGAGACACGTGTCTCCTATTTTAGCCCGACAATGCCGTAAAAAAAAATTTGAAAAGATCCGTTGCCGAAGATCGAGAAAAAACGGACTTTTACTTTGGGATTTTTGGAACTGACAGATTTGGAATCAACATTTCGAGAATTGGAGTGCTTTTACAACTCTTAGACAAAACATGAATACTCTTTCTCTTACAAAATATCTACTTCCATTAAATACTATGAGAAAATAGAGTTTACGTACCGGATCAAGTACACCTAGTGGTCACTGTATGTACCCGTGTAAAAAAAAAGTCTGGCTTCAGTCTAGTTAATATCTGGCTTCAGTCTGGATCATGTCTATCGAAAGTCTTGGTTAAAGTCTGGCTATTTATTCGTTCTGATTTATGTAAAATGAGTATCTTACAACTAAATAAAAGTAAAACTAATAAGATACAAATAGTTTATTAATCACATTTATTCAACATATATACAATATTCAATAATAATTCACTTTTTGAAATCAAAATGTCAATACATATTAATGAGTTACTTTTAACTCCTTTTACGACTCATTTTTACTATCATTCATTTCAATAAGATAAGTATTATCTCTACTAGTTATCGCGTATACTAAATTTTAAATATCTTTTATTGATTTAGCAAAAAAATGTATATCCTCCTTAATCACTGAATGGATAAATGGTAAGTGAACATTAGGAAGATTACAATGGTAAGTGTTCTCAACACTATATTTATTAATAATTGCGTGTACCTTGCAAATATTGATATCACAATCGCTGCACTCACCATAACAAATACAATTGCAAATTTTCACGAAGCAATCTCCTCCGAAACAAATTTCATGGTTATAAATATACTTTACTACATGTGATTTTGTTCTTTCATCTCGCTTGTATGATAAAGAATCAATAAGATAATCAAAATTTAATAATCTATAAAAAACATGAAATTTGTTTAAATTAAAGTCTAGATTTCTAAAACAATACAATATGTGATCTGGTATATTTGCAGGTTTTTTGCTCACACCAATCAACGAAAAACTTGTATCTAGCCTTTGAGCTTTTAATCGAGATTTACACTCCAATCTCTTGCAAAATGCAAAAGTAGCAGAATCTTCAGTAGAAATTTTTTTTAAATATTCGTAATTAAAGAATAAAGACATAGAAGAACATATTTGCAGTTCGGCATATTTTTTACCATGAATTATAGTTTTGAGTAATCCGTTGAAATTTTCTTAAGGAAAGCACGATGTCACCCATAGAGGACCAAGTTTTTGTACGATATCAGGTAAGTGCAATAATAAATGAATATTCATACTCATCTTTGCCAAATAGATGCTCAAACTGCTTCACATATTCATGAAGTAATGATCCAGCATTATTTATCATGTGAGCAGAAATACTTTTCTTCTGATAGATTTAAGCATTTTTTAGTCGTATGTATAGCCTGCTTTTATTATTAATATACTTTTTTAGTTTTTCCAGATAAAAACATCAATACAGGCGAAAAAAAAATAGTGTTAAAAATACCAAGGAATGGAAAAGTAATTTTCACTTTTCAATAGCTTTTTGTTTATTAATATATACAATGCATAAATGTATTTTAAGGCAAAATTTTTATTACAGGTCATGTTAGCAAAGGGATACGACGTGTACATTTGTGAGTCGGAACTAATGTACATCAAAACTAATTGGAGACAAAATCGAAATGAATTCGTTAGGCGATTGATGACGATACTTGTTGGAATGGATGATTTGGAAACAATGACACCTACTGGCAAAGCTGGAACGCCCAATATTCCAAAAGATGTGTATAAAGTAGTGTTTCGTACGTATTACAATATTTTTTTAGTATTTTCAAGAAATACAATGGTTAAAGGGAATTTTTTTTCCACTTTACGTTAACAAAAAGGTGACTTCGGAAAAAAGAATCACACAAAACGACTCCCGCCGGATACTTACTAACATGTGCAACACTTTAAGGAATCCTAAAAAAAAACAAAGCAAAAAAATAATGTTCATCCCAAAAGTTAATGACCTTACGAAAGTGTCATTTTTTTTTTCATCGCTCTATTCTTTCAAACAGATTTCATAGTTAAAAAATTGAGATTAAATAAGTTAAGTAAACAGTAATAATAAAATATGTATGTATTAGGATCATTATAATTATGCAGTTTGAATTGTATAAGAAATGTAAGTACTTATTTAAAAAGACAATAAAGCAGATAATTATTCTTTAAAATTTACATAAAATACTAAAGAATTATCATACTTACTTTATGTAGTTAACATGCTTATGTATTTTGCTTAATCATAAAATTTTCCAACAATAACTTTCATTAGAGAAAGAAAAGTTATTACTTAAAAAGTCTGGCAAGGTCTCATTAGACAGACTTCAGCCAGACTTTGAGCAATACTTTCGATAGATATGATCCAGACTTTTGCCAGATATTAACTAGACTAAAGCCAGACTTTTTTTTTACACGGGTAAGCTTGGAACTCACCAAAATTTAAGTACCTGCGAAAAACGAAAATTCAAACACTTGGTAGGAGCTTTCAGGTGAAAAATTGAGTTCTGGACACTAATTGGAATTTACATTTTGGCCCTATTTTCGTAATTTTCTTAGGCAAGGAGACAGTATATCGTTTCGAGGCTATACGTAAGAGAAAGCTTACAATTTTTAGCATGTATTATCACTTTTACCGTATTTAATTTTATTTGTATACGGCTGCACGAGCCCCGGACGCTATTTGTTGAGTAAGTTACGGTGGAATGATCCATATATATTGTTATCGTACGTATTACATGATTATCGTGCACATTATCACTTTCTTAACAGAATAATTGTATCGATAGTTTCTTATGTACGCGGTAAGGTAGGAACCTCGGGTTTTTTGGCGAAGTTGTGAGTTCTCATCTCAAGCCGGAGCGCACAGAAAAAAATCGATTGTATATGTTTAAAAAAATAGTACATTACAAGGGCAGCAAGGCATGGCCTGGCCCGGCCACTGGACCTAACTTCAGCTTACAGCCGACCGACCTACTAACTTCTGTACCTACAAACGTTGTGGTTGAGAAGGCCAGAGTGTGCCCCTTTCCTATCGTCCGCGTCGCCTCCTGTGTTTGCGTATCACACAATAATAGTATGACCTAAGAATGTATCACGTGTCGTTTAATAAGCGGTCCCTGGGGCTCGTTGCACGCACCAAGCTCAATATTGTTTTTTTTTTGTTTTTTTTTTTTTATTTCATTTTCTTTCCCCTTTATTTACCATTAAATATCACTACTAATGTATTACGCTGGTCGTTCGACAGTTTGCAGGTCAAATATGACACTCCTGTCGTAGAAGTACCGTTTTAATGTTAGTGGCTTTTTTTTCTTATATTTAATTACGACGAATGCCTTTTCGAAAATTAATTAGACATATAGAACAGGGGTGTACTGCAGCGTGCGATCTCTGCTGATGGATTGTGACTCGTCACGCACGCGCACGCACTGGAATATATACATATATACTGCAGGGTACATTACACTAACACCAACTGTCTTCGATGATGGTACGTAATGTATAGTTGTACGAAAGTTAAATACAATATAGAAGAAGAAGAAACAAGAGTGAGGGAGGGAGAGAGCGGTGATTCAAGCGAAAATCGATCTGCGCACACACGTACACACTCACTCAATTTGATTGAACGTTCCTTCGAAGCCAATATCAATTTTTTCCATTACTTACTCACTCTCTGCTGCTGCTTCTGCTGGAAATTAAGGACAGAGGTCGGGGAAAATTGGAGCTCTAATGATTTTACGAAATTAAACGCTCCTGCTGCTTGTCCGAGTCCGTGGAACGCGAGTGCCGAGTCAAAGCCCTAACCACATGTCTCCGTATCATTATACCTATATGGCTACACAGCAAAGATTTTGCGAACTCATTGCTCTAATGGCTGGAAGCATATGGGCTGCACGGCAGGGAAGGTGAAGGGGAGGAGTCTATAACCATTAGACTCGTGTATCTCATATAATACTGTAATACCTAATTCACTGAGAGACAAAAAATAGAAAAATTACTGTGCTGGAACGGTAATCTGGTGTCTTTTCGTCGTCTAGGGACTTTTTACTTTTGGCAACATAATTTTTACCGTTCTACACAGTAAAAATTACAGTTCATACAATAAAATGTACAGTTTGTCACAGTAAAAATTAGTGTATGAACAAGAAAAAGTCTCCAGACGGTGAAACGCCTCCAGATTACCGTTCTAGCACATTAATTATTCCATTTTTTTTCTCTCAGTGTTGTAACTTATCGCAGCTGGCTAAAGGGAAAAGCTCAGATTTGAAAAATCGGATTGGTTTTCAGCAGCAGCAGCATCAGCAAAAAGATAAGCGGGAGGATTTTCTAAAGTCGCGTACGTGCCAATCGCAATAACAGAGTGAGAAGCTCAAACAATGTTATTCATTTTGTTTCCACCCAAGATTGATAACGTTCGTCAGTTGAATGAACGATACGTACATCTTCATCGAGATCATGTTACGGCATAGTGTAGGGACAACCGTATGTCTAAGAGATATCTTGCAAAAATACAATGTATATGCTTCCGTTGGATGTATAATAATCTCTTCTCTTTTTCTTCGTCTACTCCCATGCGTTCCATGTACCTCATAAAAAACGGTATTCTGTTGGCTCGGCTCTCTAGTAGACGAGCTTTTTTGCCAAAGATCTTTGGGGTATTACAGGCATACTCTCCAAAATACTGCGTGATCAATAGTAGTTTTCGTCACAAATGTGCATCTCTCCAGGGCGGTCTCTGGGCCCGAGGGCGCTTGCGAAGCAACGCCCGAGGGACTGTTGGGACCCCCCAGGTCGGATGCACATGGGGGGGCGAACGCTGTTTTTCCTACCGAGGGTGTACCAGGGTTGCAAAAGTGCCCGAGGTAGGAAAAAGGTTTTTCTCTATACCATCAGTGGCTTTCCATGTGCATAAGTATAGAATTTAATCTTTCTTTCGTTAACAATAAAAAAAAAGAAACAAAACTTATAGTGTTTCCATGAAAAACTGCATAGGTCACGTGATGATAATAATAATAATAATAATAATAATAACATTATTATTAGTTATATTGCAACAGAGAACTTGCAAATTCATTATTTTTTTCAAGTAGAGCGAAGTTAGTTCAAAACTAATGACAAAAGACTGAGACCGCGGTAGCTACTTCTATTTCAAAATACCTATAGACATCATTATATATATATATATATATATATGCAATTTATCTTGTTTATCTATAAATTAAATATTCGTCCATACCATGTTCAAAGCACTGCTTATGTCATATAAAAATATAAATATTTATGTATTGTCTTGCAATGTGATAAAATGTAATATATTTGTCAATAAATAAAGTGTACATACCTCCTCGAGGTCAGTACACTCTAATATAAAAAATATATTACATACATAAGATGTAGGTACGTACCGGTCGCTCTGCTACGCCATAAAAGTGCAGCTGACGTAGCAGCATACAGTTTCGCGCGAATTCGCCGAACAGTATGGGTATTGTAAATTGTAAAGCACTGCCCAGAGGGAGAAGAAAGAGAGTCGGCGGGGGGGGGGGGGGGGGGGGGGGGGGGGGGCCGGCCCGGCGACGCGCAGATAAGTAAAAGGTCTTGTTAGCCGCCGCTTTGCCTTTCGCGTACAGCTACTGCGCGCGTACTGCATTCGTCTTCTTCTTTCCTTCTCAAATCTTTTTGTTTCTTTTTCTCTGTTTTAATCCAGTCCTGTTGTTCGCGTCGGACAGGGCTTTCGCAATCAGCTGCTCG
>JAPYYV010007816.1:0-18294 GCA_030522625.1 Copidosoma aretas | reverse complement strand
TTAGTAAATGATATAGCTTGAGTATTCAGCGAAAGTATTTGTAGAAGGATAAAGGTATATATGATTTAAATATTTGTGAGTGTTATTAAAACAAAATACAACAAATAGCATAAATGAGGAAATGTTTTTTAGTACTTTAAATTAGTGTATTCAATGATTTATTTTAGGTAGATTAAAGCCTCATATTGCAGTTCCAATTAGATTAAGAAAAAAATAATTTATTCCGCTATTTTTGATCGACCATATTAAATTTCTTAAAAAAAAATTCTTTTATCGTATTCAGTGACCCAAAAAAACCCTTATATTGCAGTTCTTATCGAATTTTGAACAAAAAAAATTTCGACTGCTATTTTTGATCGGCCATATAAAATTTCTGAAAAATAACCCTTTTATCGTACTCAGCGCCCAAAAAAATCCTTATATTGCAGTTCTTATCAAATTTTAAAGAAAAAAAAATTATAGACCGCCATCTTGGATCGACCATATTGAATATCTCAAAAATAACCGTTTTATCGTAATCAGCGACCCAACAAACCCCAAACATTGCAGTTCTTATCAAATTTTGAAGAAAAAAAAAATTAGTCCGCCATCTTGGATCGGCCATATTGAATTTCTCAAAAATAACCTGTTCGTCGTAATCAGCGACCCAAAGAACTAAAGTACACTAAATTTCAAGATAATCGTGCCAGTACTGTATTTTTTGGAGCCGTATCTGTTTTTTCTCAAGATTATTTTTCATATTTATGACAAAATTATAATTGTTTATAACAATAAAATGTACTCAGATTAAGTTTTTCTTGATGCACAATCATCTTATCAATAAAACAAAAAAAATTAAGTCGATACCTGCTTTCTATCGCGAGATTTACGATTTTGAAACAAAAAAAAAGCAAAATCTCCCACTGTGCGGCGGCCGCCCATACGCGATTTTTCACATTAATTGTTTATGCCAAAAGGGTTGATTAAATGGACCGGGAAAAAATTTTCTACAGTAAAGTAAATATTTAGGATGAGGTTATCCCAAGTACGAAGTAAAAAAAGTAATTAGCACGGCTGCTACAAGTAAATAGGTAAAAGTATCGTAACTCCGCTTTAATTGGTTCTACACCAAATTATTTTTTATATTTATAAAAAAACAAGTGTTTCAAATGCACTCTACTGCAAATCTCTATCTTGTAAATTAAAAAAATTAGGACCTATTCAAAATTTTTTTTTTTAATAACAAAAAAACTGCTTATCAGAAATTTTCCAAATTTAGCATGTTGAAAAACTATATGAATACCTACCGATTCTAATTGGTTTCATCGAGATCTATAAGCGTTTGAGTAAACTACAGCGCTCCAAAGTTGTAAATTAACAATTTTGCAATAGGTCATCGTATTGTTTGTGGGCGACCGGAATGGGCGCATTTTGGTACCAATGTCATAATTTGTGAAACATCTGAATTTCAGCAAATAAAAATAATTTTATCATATGTTTTTAATGATTTACAATTTTTCCATTTTTGTGATTTCTTGATTGTTTTCGATCGAAAAAATTAGTATATGATTTTTTAATACCTTATTTCTATGTAAAATTGTCTGAGTAACAAGTTTTATTCAAAACATTTTTCGCTAAAACCTTTCGTATTCATGATTTAGTGAAATAACTGCAAAAAAATTAGATTTTCCCACTTATTTTACAACGCCACTCAAAATCCAACGCTCGATTTTTCTAAATTTTTCAACGGTACACTATACTCGTTCAAATCTTTCGATCCCGACTATCACACGAATTCTGTAACTCAATATTCTATTTATTTAGCACTAAGTGTGTAAATATTTAAATTTTTTATTACACGTGCAACTATGAGGAAAACTGTGTGCGAAACGGTATCTTTGTGCACTGCACTCAAATTAAATAATACCAATATTTATAATCGATTTCTCACATTTGGTAAATATTTTCTTATTATTTTTATGCTGCTGTATGCCAATGTTGGTGCGCAGTTAATATTTTTAATAATAAAACAACGTATAGTATATTTTTTATGACTTTTGTGTCTTTTTTTTTTTCAATTTTTTCGATGACAGCATGAAACTCAAAAAGGTTGTGTTTTTTTATGTAATGGGAATCGTGCACATTACTTTATATAATTTTGATAGTGAAAGGACTAACTTTCAAGTACGTGATGGGGATGTTGTCCGAAATTACACGTATTTTATGTGTAAGCAAAATTGTATCTCATCCGTGAGGTAAAATGTCAAAGAACATTGTACACAATATTTATATTTTTTTGCGAATTCAAAAATTGTCGAAGATAGAGCACGTTAAGGCCCAGTATTAGGGGCTTATACACAGAATACTTTTTTTTTGCGCTCGGTGAGTCAGTCTTTCCGTCTCATTTCGTTAGTATGTATGGGTGTGATATATGTGGAAAATGCCGATAAACTTGAAGAATTGGAACGAACGAATGACCAACCGAAAGCAAAAATACATACCCGAAATTTTGTATCTTTATGACATCATGAGCTCACTGCTGGATTGTAACATGCCTATCTTCGTTATTTTCTGTTTATGTAAAAAGACCGCTGTCATAAATTAGCACAAAGCTTCCTCAACAACATTTTTCTGCAATTATTTAACTAAATAAAAATTAAATAAGATATCACATTATTTCAATTGTGAAAAGAAGCGATTCTCATGCTCTATGATGGAAAATCATTTTGAAAATAAAATTATAATTTTTACCCTAATAGCATACAAAAATATTGTAAAAAATTTTTTGGAAAAAAATTGAACAATTAATTACAATTTTTTACTAAAATCGATGCACGTAATATAACTATCTTGCAGATACAATATTTTTAAATCATATAAAGCTATTTAATTATCTATGGGATATAACTACTTACGAAATGGAATAAAAAAAATTTCATTCCAAGAACAGCAAAAACCGTATTTTTAGCATAAAAAATCGTTATTTTTTTCACCGATACAAAGATTCCTCTATGAGGAAGCAAAGTCAATCATAAGTGTACAAAGTTTTTTGGATAATCTACTTGACGGATAAAAAGTAATTTTTAATACGGAATACTAGTTGTGCTCTTTAATTAATTTAGAGAATAATTCTATACTTCTTTTCTATGGAACAATACTTTTTCTCCTATCTTTAGATTGAAAGAGTAGTTTAGTTGTTCTGGAAATAACAGGTTTTACAACTTGAGGGACGTGCAACTAAAACGCACGTGCATGAGTACCGATCACTTTTTAGGCACAGACTTTCTCATTTACGGAGTTAGAAGGAAGGTGTTGGTCTGCCGTTTGACGTAAATAATTCGATTGAGAGTGTGATGCAATGTTACTTGAATGAATGAAACAATTCTAATGTATGCAATGTTATAAAAGATGCTCTTTGCGATAATTGTGATGTTGATGAATCTGGGGAAGCGATTGTGAATCCTGTAGATTATAGTGTTAATTGTGATGTTGATGAATCTGAGGAAGCGATTGTGAATCTGGTAGTTGATAGTATCAATTGTGATGTTGATTAGTCAGAGGAAGTGATTGTGAATCTGGTAGATGATAGTATTAGTAATCCAAGGACTCCAAATACACGTAAATCGAAAACGAAAAAACAGTGTCACGCTTCACTTCATTAAGCGATTTAAAAAACGATAATACTACATTACGCGCTAGATTACGAGAAAATCAAATGAAAATGTTAAATTTACAACTTAAATTGAGTCGGCTTTTGATAAAAAACAGGTAACTAGTGTCAAAAGACGAAATATTAGTAGATGCTTCAAATTATTTAAAAGACAATGCTTTTACTCAAAATGCAATTGTTTCACACTGACCTAGTTCGGAAGTGGGACGACACCGCTAAAAAATTTTCAATGGGCCTTTATTTTAAATCCCCGACGGCATATAAATATCTTCGACGATAAAAAGAAATCGCGTTGCCATGTTTAACAGTAATGAAAGCTTGAGTCAATGAATTAACTTTGAGTCCTGGGATCGATGAAGATTTACTAACGTTATTAGAACTAAAAGCCGGGTCGATGTCCGATAAAGAAAAGGGGTGCGTATTGATGTGGGACTAGATTGCAATCAAAATGAATTTAGAGTACAATCAAAAAGATGATTACGTGGAGGGATTTGTGATTTGGGCAAGTATGGACGTGGTGAAGAGATGGCGAATACTGAGTTGGTCGCAATATTATCAGGATTATCTTATAATTGGAAACGAGCAATTTATTTTTCGTTTTCAAACGGTTCTATGGAGGGCGATTTTCTTAAATTGAGTATTTCCGATTTAATTATTGTCATTGAGAATACGGGCTTCCAGATTAGAGCAATGGTTTGTGATCAGGGTTCCTGGAATCTAAAAGCAGTACTTCAGTTGGGGATCACTGAATATAAACCATGCATTGAACGTTACGGGCGTAAAATCTTTTTTTTATTTGATCCCCCTCATTTGATGAAGTGCTAGAGAAACAACTTAATTAGTAACAATTAGATGATAAATTCTCAGAATATTTCTTGGACAGCAATTCGCGAATTAAGAGATTTTGAGCGAACCGAGCATGTAGAGCAGCTCATAAATTAACCGACAGACATATGGATCCTAATAAATTTGAAAAAATGAGTGTTACATTAGCTGTGCAGGTATTAAGCGCGTCTATTAGTAAAGCATTGCTGACAGGATGAAGTACAAAAGAACTATTAGATTCCTCATGTGCCGCGACGGAAAACTTTGTACTTACCATGAATAACATCTTTCATTGTATAAATGCACGAAATCCAAATGATCCGGTTCCATTCAGACGCGGTTTGTGTACAAATAATCCTCAAGTTGAAAAAACATTAAACGATGCTCTCTCGTATATCGAAAAAGTTAAAAAGTTTAATGGTAAAAAATTCAAAGTTTTAGATTGTTTAGCAAGTTTAATGTTAACGATTTAAACTATTCTTTTGCTGTGGGACGAGCTAAAAAATGACAATAGATACAATTAACTTACTGGTAAACTCAATCAAGATGCGTTAAAAAACTTTTTGGAATTTTTTTTTTTTACCAATGAAATACATAAAAAAACTCCAATTATCGACTTCAATTTATTAAAAAATAATCGTTAAAAAAAATTATTTTCTATGTATGTATTCATTAATTTATCCTTGTATCATTAAGTTGACCCTTTTATGTACTTTATGTACTGATGATCTCCTCTAAATAACAATTACCTTTTCCCTATCCTTCCCCGGTGAAAGAATCTGCCGCCTTTACGTTGTCTTTTATCAAGTATTGTCAATAACATAAATAATAAAGGTACTTGTTTTCATATTATATTGTGCAAAAGAGGGCGGTAAATGTGCAAAATTTTGCTGATTATTTCCTCTACTGTGAGGTGTTTAAATTTGATCATCGTACGACAACCATAGAGATATTATAAATAGAGTTGAGAAGCTGGCTGTAGGCGCGTAACAGCGTTAGAGAGAGAGAGAAAGAAGATAGTACGGGTCTTGCATCTCTCTCTTTCCTCTTCACTGATTGGCTGCTTGAAACCCATGCAATCGTGCCTGTTAAAGCAAAGTTGTGGAGCAAGTGGCAATGCGGTATACCTATACTGCAAGCAGATGTAGGGTGTATAGGTAATAGGTATATCTCCACTGTGGGAGCCTTGCTCATTTCCTGTCAGAGTATTTAATTGTTTTTCTTGGAGGTACACGGAGAAAACAGTTACATGAATTGTTACCGTAAGAGCAACGGTAAAGTTGTGACCAACCAATCTTTACTATAATTGTTATCGTAGCTTCACGGTAATTTTTCTGTAGTAGAGAAATCAATCCCACTTAGCTATACTTTTTACCGTAAAGCTACGGTAATTTTTCCCCTGATTTCGGAAAAACATGACGTCAGTCGTCAATAATTTGTCGATAATGCAGATGCTTATTTTGTTAACAACCCCAATCAGTAAATAAGGTAAAAATCCATAATATCTACAAATTATCGACGACTGACGTCATGTTTTTCCAAAATCGGGGGAAAAATTACCGTAGCTTTACGGTAAAAAGTACAGCTAAGTGAGATTTACTTTTCTACTATAGAAAAATTACCGCGAAGCTACGGTAAAAATTATAGTGAAGACTGGTTGGTCACAACTTTACCGTTGCTTTTACTGTAAAAATTCATGTAACTTTTTTCTCCGTGTAAGCCTTGTTGTTGATAGTACTTCTGTCAACACACGGTGATTGCTCTGTATGAGTTAATTTTGATCCAAACTCCCCCGGTATGCCTCCACAGGCACGATTGCATGGGTTTCAAGCAGCCAATCAGTGAAGAGGTAAGAGAGAGGCAAGACCCACGCAATCTTTTTTCTCTCTCTAACGCTGTTACGATTCCACTTACAGGCCGTCATACGGCTAGCAGCCTCTATTTATAATATCTCTATGACGACAACTCATTCATAGTCTAGTAGATGAATTGCTTGATTTTGTAATTACAACAATTAAAAATTTTATTCAATGTACTTTCCGACAAATTTACCCATGTAAGCATTAATTACCATTTAATATATTTCGCTTGTGAATCGTGCACGTTAATCATGGGTTTTATTGAAACCTTGAGTGACGTTTTCCAGTTTGTCGGTAGTAAGATTAAATGATATAATAATGATACAATATGCATTAATAGTGCATGTTACAAATTATTATTTAATTTAAGAGTTATTGCATCCGGACGTATAGAGCCGTTGAAAAGGAACGATTAATTATAAGATAATTATTTACACTATATTTTTTGTACATTAATTGTGTCTTAATTTCGTCATATTTTGGAAAGTCATCCAGCTGCTGAATTCCAGCATCGCCGCAGCCATAACTGTAGATAAAAAGCATTAACTCCGTCTTTTATATACATATTTAACTCAATACGAGTCGAATAAAGGCATAACATATATTTCAGCTTTCACTCAACTAAAATAAACTAGTACACATTATTTTCTTAAATAACTGTACTCGGTTGAACTTGGTGATTTTAAATTTTGTTTGAGTCAACGGAAAAAATGTTTTGTTTGTTGAATACAAATATACACAACAATATTAAGTGTCCTGTTTTACGTTTAACTTCTCGCACGAATTTACTCCGCTCTTTCTTACATTTTTTTACCTTTTCTAATTACATTTTTTAATCAATTTTTCATGCATAAGTTACTGACATTAGCTAAGAGCAGATATATATTTTCTTGTCTACACAATGTTTATGCGTTATTTTATTGTATATCGATAATAAAAGTATATTACGCCAAAACACATTGAAAAAGCTATTTTAGTTGATGATATTCATCAAAGACTGTTATTAACGAGTTTAAAACTGCCACGCTCGACCATCACGATGCCTGCCATATGGATACAGTACTAACGTTAAAAGTGATAAAATAGGCCTCTCGCGACCTTCTATATAAGAGGATATGTTCTATATTCTCTGACTATACTGCTGCGGACAGCTGCGTGACAAGCGTGACGCCATGTCTGCTATTTTATGTACATATATACATATAGATATACAGGCATACACCTAGCCTTACCGACAAATTTTGACGAGAAAAACGACTATTGTGGCATCATCCATTGTAAACTTATAACAAAAATTACTTAATAGGATTGAACGAAAATGCTTGAAATATGCTACAAAGATGTGGGCGCTCAACTCATTTTTTGGTTATATTCAAAATTTTTTTTTTACAAAATGAAAAAAATTGAACTCAGGGTTGACTTTACATGTGTTATGACCCGGCCATTGGTGGTGGAGCAT
Organism: Copidosoma aretas; assembly: GCA_030522625.1. Lineage (NCBI taxonomy): Eukaryota > Metazoa > Arthropoda > Insecta > Hymenoptera > Encyrtidae > Copidosoma > Copidosoma aretas. Next base: position 10,502 of record JAPYYV010007816.1, on the reverse strand, counting down.
AAGGGTATAGATGGCGTGCTCCGACCTCCAGTTAGTCTGCTGGGTGTACATCCATCACCCGGTAAGGCGATGAAGTGCCAAGTAATCCCTGGGTAGGCCTCGGTGGTCCTGGAGATGGTTTCGGTGATCAGCTGACTCACCAGGGATGCTCTATAGGCGGCTTCCTCGGGGATGATGTCCAGGTCCCTTGGAACTCTCACAGAAACACGATTACTCACTTTGATTACCCTAACTCGCTGAATAACTACAGGGAGGCACTTGCCGTAGGTTGTTGAAAGGGAGTACCAAAGAATACTTGGTGAGCTCTGTCAAGGACAGCTGCTGAATTCTGACTGCCTCGCTCCAGGTTCCTCTTTCTCTTTATATAGGCCTGGAGGCGTGCTGAATGTCTCGTAGGCACCTTTGGATTCCAAGAATATGTTTTAGGCTGAAGGTCGAGTTGTTTTGCTCTCAAATTGTGAGATGTTGTTGGTAGTCCCTCTCTAATCCAAGGCCAAACTTGTCTACCCCCGAAGTATGTCTCGAATCTAAGGCCAAACTTGTGTACATCAAGTATTTGCCCTTGAAATTCCCGTATAGGTCGAAAGTCATGCTAGAAGTCACGTAGGCACGCTGAATTCTCAGAATTTGTCTTTGGCTGAAGGTGGCTTGGTGGTCGAATTTGATTCTCGAAACAAAAGAGATAATGGTTCCTGAATTTTCTCTAGGATAGCCATTATGTCTGGAAATCATCTCAATAATGACTACGTAATTTTTTTATCAGCATCGTCATTATTATGATTATAATTCATTGCTTTGAAACGTAAATAAAAGCTCTGGATATCTTAGTGTAATTAAAATATCTTAAAGTCATCAGTTCACTGCTTTTTCGTCATCAGAATACGCTATTATCACATTTATCGTGGGAAAACGATTAATTCCTAACTAATCCTAACACGTGCAAACTTCTCTCAGAAGTCTCAGTGCAGGTCGTCCACTCGGTGGTCACTTATGGGCAGTGATTGATGGGTAAAACAGATAAAAATTCTGATTTGTATACACATGTGTTATACAAGTAAAATACATGTAATATACTGTATTATATGCGTACAGATAAAAAATATTTTTACAAGTAATTTATTGCAATATTCAGTAATACATAGTGTAATACATAGGAAATTAAAAAAAAAAATTGAGATTTATAAACCGATCCTAACGCAGCAGTTACACTTCAAATAAAAAATGTGCTTGTTTGCACGTAGTAACAACGTATATACTTTTTATAATTGAATTTAAGTTTTTTGTTTGATGTGTTCAAAAACTTTTACTGTTTCATGGCAGATATTTAAAATTTTCAAGTATATACTTTAAGATATAAATACAATAGCTGAATATAAATGAAGTGATACAAACCATTTCATGATTTTTTTAAAAAGCAGAGCTCAATAAATTGCTCAGAATTTTTATTTATTATGTGATTTACCCTTTGTTATCGTAGAATTAATCACTTTTGCGGTTTTATTAACAAACTAATTGTAAGTCCTAAAACTCTAACGTACAACTGTCGTAACAAATAACTGTGCATGCGATTTAATTTTTATACATATCTAGTTTTACAAAAACTATTATTTCATGAAGCCGCTATTAAAAGATCGAATACATTATTTCGTGTCAGAACTGTTTTCAAACAGTGTAAAAAAATAACTTGTGAATACGTTTTCGGTTATTAGGTTATTGATTGTCTTGGTGAACTGTGTTGACTTACTGCCAAATATGCTTACCACTAAGTCAACACCGCTTTTTATGTATAAATAGTTAGTAGTGATAAATTATTTCCGGGTATTCTGAGCCTCAGACTGACAATTAAAAATTTATCCGAATGTAGTAGATAGAGAGAAACTGTAATCCGAAAAAGAATCCTGGTCTTTTGCTGTTTTGAGCCGTAAAATATTATTTTTAAGTGTTCTGAGCCTCAGAATGGCAAGTAAAAACTCATTCGAATGTAGTGTACATCATAGGTCAGCTATTTAAGTTCTTTTTATAATATTTTGAACAATACTTGTTACGTTACGTTATGTTATGAGATACGGTAATATTTGTTTGATATAATATTATGAAAGCTTTTTATGAAGAACTGATATTGGTCGGAAAATAACATATGACCAAACTACGTATAGCCAAAACTTTTTTCCCTATCTTCTGAGAGAAAGATTAAAAAATATTAATGTAGCTAAACATACAATTAAGCAAAAGAAAACTAAATTTACAAAAGTTATAATCATAAAAAAAGTCTAATCTTAGAAAACATTGAAGTCAAATACACTCGAAGTAGGAAAATGTGTATTTTTTTGAACTGTAATATTTGTGTTTGATACTTTTTTTAGAATGTAATATTTTTTTTGGGTGAGCAAAAATAATTTCTATGAATAACACTTTGACTAGAATAAGATTAGATCATTTTGTTTGCTTGAAAAAATTTTCAATTTTAATGATATATCCACACCAATAACAAAGATCAAAACATAAAATATCTCTTCAATTTAAATCCATTTGACTTAAATGTTTACTTACAGTTCAAAGAACTTATGTCGTAAGAGTTTTTAAAATTCATAACTCAGTTGATGACAATGATATTATAATAGTGACTTTTGGAAATTTACTTTTGTTGTTCTTGATTGCATGCTTAGCTGCATCCTAGTTTTTTAACCCTCCTCTGAGAAGAAATGGGAGAAATTGTTAATCATATGTAGTTTGGTCGTATGTTTCTCTTCGACGCATGTCAGTTCTTCAGAAAATCTTTCTTAACACAGTATCGAACATATATTATCATCTTTTCGGGCAAGGTGTATACCATTTTTGGGATTAATTCATTGAAAGAAGATCAAAATATTTTTTACGAAAACATGCAGGGTTGATAACACACATCTGCAATGATAAGGAAAAAGTTGAATCGAAGCACTGACTACTTGCAGCTGCACTACCAAATTGGGCTTTATCGAGTAAAAGTAATCTTCATTGACAGATATATATGTAGCAACCCAGCCGAGTTTCCTGGCACCATCTTCCAGGCGTAAGCAGAAGCTCGTTCCTCGCGAGCTCTTCTAATCATCATCTGCAGCGAGTGCGCGCGCGCCGCTTACAGCTTCTCTCTCTCTTTAACATGTAGGCCGGAGGCCGCCTCAGCTGCGGCGCGGGAGTGGGCAGAGAGAGCGGTGTGCTGCTGGTCAGTGTATCCTCTCCGTCTGCTCCTGACGCAACGCTGCCGCAGGGTTGCCAGCGCTCCTTGGGGACAAAAAAAGTAGAAAAGTGACATTTTTTCCTCAAAATTAGTGACATAAAAGTGCTTATTTTTAAATTATAGTGACCAAAAAGATACTTTTTTTCAACTCAATGTGATGTATATAGAGTTCAGTTACAATCTTAGAATAGTGTTACAATAAAAAAATAAGTCAATAAAAGAAAATTAGAGGAACTACTGAAGTTCAATGCTTGGTAACATTTTTTATTATTATAAATAATGTCAACGTAGAATAAATACATTAAAACCAAAGATACGACTACACTTGAGATCCTAGTAGATTTACATTTATGAATAAATACTCATAGTTAAAAACTTAATGATTGATAAATATTTAAATTGTCAAAAATAACCGATTGCAAGGTACATTAATCATTGCTAATATCACGACGAAACCAGTCTATTTCAACTAGTTAATCCGGATTACTCTGCTCATTTTTTCTTTTCTTTCTTAGATAGATGCTCCAACAAGCTAACAGTCTTTTTCTTTATCTTTTTCTGAAAAGGCTTGGTTTCATTCTGAAGGCTTTTCGCTTTCTCGTACATTGCTTTTGCCCCCACCAGCATTCCTTATGCCACCTTAACCGCCGTGATATCCTTAGCTTTAATACCAGCATCTAGCTTTTTACAAGCATCATCAAGAAGTTGATGTGCTGCTTTACTTTGTTCTTTAAAAGCGTCCTGAGAATCACGAGTTTTCTTCTGAAGCTCTTCTAAAGAAACTCGATCAGACTTTTGATGCTTTTTCTGGGCTTCCCTTTCAGGGCGTTCTTCTTCTTTTTCCGCCTCTGGTTGGGCCTTTAGTTTATTTACCTCACGCTTTGCTTGCACATATTTTTCGTATTTGCGATAAGCAAAAAACCAGCAGATAGTAATTTCTTCGTGAGTGGCACAAAATCAGGGCGACCTTCAACTTTTTTAGCCCGTGTTTCACCCAGAGTTTGGCATTTAACAGACGGTCTTCCATGCGGGCCTGTTCAGGTCGCATCTCATTTTTGGTTCCCGAAAATCTTCTCTCAACATTAGCACTTCCATGTCCTATTGTCAAAACAACCTTCACCAATTTAGTTATATTGGCGAATTTAGGCAGGTTATCAGGGCCTGTAATATCAAAGATTTTTCTCGAGTAATGGTCAATTCTTATACTTTAATCGCAGATCGGGAGAGTTTCAAGCATTACGTGCCGCCACTTATCCTATAGAATGTCGTATTCTACAACCAGATCAAGTTGTATCATTCTGTGCACTGCGACAGCACTATGGGGACTTCTCTGGTCCTTTATGGCGCTAGACTAATTGCCCTTTAAATTCCTACCATCAGACCATTTACTCAAAACGGATTTTTTTCAGCAAATAACTTGCAGCTTGATAAAGCTTTAGAGCATCTTGCTTGAATTTGAGAATATTTAATTCTTTATGTTTTGCCAGAAAGACGAACTCTTTGGTATAACACTGAGAAAATAATGATGCAAGGCTGGCAACTGTTCCAGACTACGTTTTGCAGCACCTGCTATTTTAAGCCATCTACTGGAAACGTGTTTGATGAAGCAATAAAAAGGAACGTATTGCAATTGCTGAGGTTTTTCATATTCTTCAAATCTACTAGGAAATCGATCAAAATAATCGTATACACTACTAACGAACTCTGACACATCATCTCAAAAAATCTCGAGGCCTGACAAAAATAAATTGTACATTATGTGCAGGTTGCATGTTCTTGCATCCAAAAAACTTTTTCCGCGCACTTCCTTTTTCTTCTCCTTTACTAGCCGAATTATGGTTTTATTAACATTGGGTTTATCGTAGGAAATCATGAGAATCTTATTGAGAAATAAAGCAGCTCTCTCTATTAATGTCATGGTATGACCTTTTACAATGGCCGCTGTAGCATGTAGAACCTATAAAAACCGACTCCAGATGCTGATATTTTACCTCCATGCTAGAGTTTGACCAGAATTTTATACCACATTGTAGCTTTTTTATTTTCTCATGGTTCACCGTTTCATCAAAACAAAAATTATAACTTGGAGCTGCATGGATATCCTCTAACATTTTTTCATGAAAATAAGGCCCAAGAGTATCAGTAATTAAATAAGTAACTTTTGATCTCCCTAATGACATATTTTTTGGTACATCCTCTTCTCCGAACTTGTTTTGAAATAGTGTAATAATAGTATCACATGAGTTGTTCGAGCAAGCAGATTGGACACACTTCATTGCCCACTTCAGCTCTGCAGCTACCGTAGCATCTTTTCTTGAGTAAATTATCCGCAAAACTGCATTAGGTGTTTCTTCTTTTCTGAATAATTCACTTTCAACACCAACAGCAGTTCCTGGCTGAACTCTATTGCCATAAGAAGACTGGCTTCCCTGAAAAGATAAATTCAATAAAAAAGTAATTTTTTTAGAACATTTGTTGTGTTAAAAACAATGAAGGTAAATTCACTTATATCGAAACATAAAAGTATTGTTTGTTTTGTCAATAAAAACAGTATAGTAGAGAAACCCGTCACTTGATGCATTATTGAACAACCAACGTTAAAAAGTTGCCTGAAATCGAAAAAATGTATAGCTTATTATACATTTTTCGAATAAATATGCAAAAATAATTTTTTCGTGAGTTTCGAAATTTTTCAACTTGTTGAAAATCGTTCATCACTTGTTTCACTAATCATTAATGTTAATTAAAAAAACAATTTTTTTTTCTAGAAAGTAATAAATAAATATATAATATTATTTTATTGTTTTTGAACTTATTTTTAATTTAAAACTTGTATAAATCAGTATATTTTTTCTTTATAATAAAGTATGATTATTTAACAGAATTTTTTGCTCATCAAAATTGTCCCGATGTACCTGAATTAACATAAATTACATCTCTACTATACTTTTTCTCACCATAACCTGTGGTTTGGAGGCTCCTGCTAAAGTCAATTGAAGTGGATTAAGCTTAGCTTTTGCGTTTTTTTGATGTTTTTCTGTGTCAGCGTGTTGTGTTACCGCTTGATAACCGCGAATCAACTTATGTGAGCCGAACAGGAGCTTTGAAGCTTGAAAACGATATACAGTAGGGGGATAAATACACTATAATTTCATTACATAATAACACTAGACGTAGATGTAAGTATATTTATTCCACTAACCATTACTAGCATCTCCGTCAAACCTTCCGCTGTATACTGCAGAGACAAAACCATTAACTGATACGAAATTTTCCGTTCACGCGAACATAGGTTTTAGTATCTGTTATACTCTAACACAAAAACAATGTATACTTACTAGCGAACTTACTGGGCCTTACAGACATACATCACAAAACTAGACACCGTCATCACCGAACGACAGATAAATTTATCAAAATAAAAAGAACTATACATACACAGCACTAAAGAATATTGTAATGCTTAATGAAAAGTTAAACTTGAGGGGGCTCCGACGACTACCGCTGAAGTCAAAGACAAAAAAAAAATCAGCTCTCGATTTCAATTCAAAAAACATGTTTAAAAATCATTCTGCTATTTTTAATGAAATATACACCAGCAAATATGATATTTATACGTAAAACGTTAATTTTTTACGGAGAAAAAGTTATTGTTTGGATCGGTCTTTTTTTACCTATGCGCATGAGGTTCCAATTCAACACTGCAACGTGCAGACAGCAGTGTCTGTATAATAGCTGCTGACCAAAGTATATAGGTATATCATATTGTCCTCTGTCGGAGGCAACTAATATTCTTTTATTTATCTTACAAATATCTCGCAATATTGACCGATTACTCCCCTTTTTCATTACGGCATATAAAAGAGGAAAACTTCGGCTTTAAAACGTATACATTTGTTCTGCGCAAATAGTTACGTTTGGCTTTCTGTAGACTGAAACAATTCGCTACCCTACTATGACCCACGTAAATCCACGCATGAGTTGAAACTTTGAGCTCGAATTTCTCAAGATTTCGACTGATTTGGGATATCAATAAGCTCAGCCTTGGGTGCAGCGAACCTTTATTCATACAATGTGATGTATATCTTCTTGGAAATTTTTATGACGGAGCCTCTTTAATACACCACTGTGGGATGCAAAGATAGACATATATACCTATTTGAATAAGGTGTCTTTTATGCAGGCAGCGGTGCTCGCCACTGCACGGTACATGATATTCGCTCCGAAAATAAAATTGGAGGGGATAACAGATTCTACAGCAGTGCCCATGGTGTCGAATAAATGCGACCTGACGGTACTCCGGTATACCAAACTAAGAGCAAAATCTTGATTTTATCGAATATCTTGATAAATCGGAATTATATAGAGAAGAAATTAATTCCAAATCATATACAGGAAACCAGCTTAACATACAAGTTGGTGTAATGTTAAGACTTTGTCAGTAATCATTAATTTAAAGAGAATCCAAATGCTGAAACAGTAATCTTGTCTGCTCTGTACGTGTCACACAGATGTGTAACAGTGTATACGTAGCAGACGTACAGTGTCGTAGTGAGTTCAAAAGTTTCTACTCAGTTATAACCTTTGAATTGGAGAGTAATACATAGTTTTCGTATGCTATTCGATGGCCCCATACCCCCTTCTTAAAATAGTATGATAACATTGTAAATCTTCTAATTTAGTTATTTTTAGATCATTTTTATGGCTAGAATGATAATTATTTATAAAAGCTTGTTTTTCTATCATGCATATATAGAAAAATACCCTCGCGTACCTTCAGAACGCCAGCTTTGACCACGAGCGGAGGGCGCTGCGGTCATTCTCGGAGCGAATACAATACGTGAATATTCATTATATACTTATTTATGACTTCTTATGATACAGACTCTAGATGCTTATTAAGTGCATATTTTAATAAACAAAGCTTTACAAGATAGTAGGGATACTTATAAGAATACTTAAAATAAAAGTATTACGGATACAATATTATACTCTCGATTTACACTTAGTATACTTGTACTCCATAAAAGAGTAAATTCAATACGCGTATACACATACATATCATCGCTTAGGAGGAAAAAGGTCCCATTTCGGATTTCCTCCAAGAAAGGTCGCATTTTGGATTTGCCTAATAATCCGAAAATGGAACCCTTTCCCTCTCCACTAGTCCTGAATTAGTAACTAAAAGAGAAATTTTTTCTAGAATAGTAAATATAGTGAGCACGTTTTAAGAAAGTGAATTACCCTGGTAGCATCGACTTGCGCAAGAGCAGTATGCAATACTTACGTACTGTCTGCTTCTGCAGACAAGTGCGTTTGCTTCTTGCGTAAGAATTACGCAAGTCTTGCGTTCAATTGAGTGCGAATGCCAAATGCCATCACCTCACGGTCTCTTGCAGCAGACTTTAATTTTTTTCACAATGTATGTATCACAAAATAATATTGACACTTCTAAACTCATCTTTATTCTACAGCAATGTCGATCGTATGTATGAGAAATTAATTTTTTTTTCCGGAAGACTTTTTGTTAAAATAAAAAGAGTATTTAGTTTTTTTTTAATAACTAAAATTTAGTAACAACGAACTATTTTTAATAAAATCAAGTACTGATTATCTCTGGTAAGAATCAGATTGAATTTATAGACCAAAAATGTTGTTCAGCCTCTGAAAAATAAACATCGTCAACACACATGTATACAGTATTTAGAAAATTCAAATCGATTTTCTGGCAAATGAAAAATTTTAATTGATATTCAAAATAATCATATGTAAGCATACAATATTTATTATTCATACCCTTTTTCGCGGTTCGCCTTTGACTAGACTTTACTATCTTTGCATGGGTCTAATATGCTTTTATGCCGTTAAAATCTTACTATTGATTGATTATTAAACTTAATAATTTATAAACTTGAGTCTAATTATCATCATTATTTATCATGTATTCGTATGATTTCGTAATAATTAACACGAAGAAAATTACTGACGAAAAAATTATACCAAGAGTTGGAATCGAACCAGGATCAACAGGTATTTGAGTTCAACGTCCAACCGCTGAGCTACGAGAACATTTGGTTTGGAATGAAAAAAACTGACATTAATCGTATAAGAAGGATTTCAAAGATGGCGATCATATAACATCATACAATGACTAAAAATATGAAGATGTATGTGTGCATTTGCACCTGACATATTTTATAAGAATTTATATGCTGCAAATACGAAAAAGAACTAAGAATAAATATTGTATGTGATTTTAATTATATATAATTTTATAGTTTGTGCACAGTGACTTGCTCATAAAATATGATACAACTGTATCAAACATTTCCTTGCTAAAACTTATAAGATTTTGTAAAGAAAAACTTATTTAATAATGGTCGCACTTAAAATATCCTTGTAATACTAACCAGTGTAAAGATTTCAAATAAATATGTTGATTTACGATACACAATAGACCGAAATATACTTATACATAATGATACACACAATTTTGTTGAATATTATTATTTGATCTTATATTTTTATAGAAATATACTTGTAGTTTTCTTTAATATTTATAACGAACATTTTTCCATCATATACACCGATACAAAGAAAATATATAAAGTTTTATTGATAAAATATTACATTACAAAATTTATCGACTGGTATACTATAAAAGAAGTTATTATCAGGTTTTATCATGTTATATCGGAACCATCCAATTGGGTAATTAATCAATAAAGTAACTACATCCCAAGCTATGAAACCTACACTCGAAACCAAAAGACTAAGTTCTGGCGCTAGAAAGATTAAATTTTTGAGCTCTAAAGAATAAAACTCGATATTTATACTTTCTAAAAAAATTAAGTTACAATTCTATACTTTTAAAAGAACGAATCATACATTTTATACTTTTCAAAAGACTAAACTTGTGAGTTTATTCTTTTGAAAAAATAAAATCATGTTATTTTATCTTTCTAAAGAATAAATCCTACAATTTAGTCTTTTTAAAAGACGAAATTTTAATTTTCGTCTTTTGTAAAGTATAGAATGAGAAATGTATTATTTTGAAAAGATGAAATCATGTCATTTCATCTTTCTAAAGTATAAATCCTACAGTTTAGTCTTTTTTAAAGACGAAATTTTAATTTTCGTCTTTTGTAAAGTATAAAATGAGAAATTTATTCTTTTGAAAAGATTGAATCATGCTATTTCATCTTTCTACACTCAGAGAAGTAAAAGCTTACTATTAACGTGGTAAGTAAATTATGAACGTTCTGTAGTGTTTTGCTATTTTTTT
>JAPYYV010007815.1:0-16387 GCA_030522625.1 Copidosoma aretas | reverse complement strand
TTTTTGATTGCCATTGAGCGAGCTCGAAATCAGAGGTTTTGGGTAAAAAGTGCCGTGCACGCCCTCACTGGTCCGCTTTCAATGGACGCACTCATATACCAAATGCCTATAAGTCTGGTGTCTTTGACTACTGGGATAGCAGGTATCCCAGTCGGAGCAGCGTAGAGCCCGAAATCGTATAGTAGCTATACCTGTAGTGAGGCTTAAACTATACACCGGAGATTATGTTCACTAGGTATACGGTTTCTGTATAGCTCTTATTCCGACTGGCATAGCTGCTGACACGCCGGACATGCGCAATAGGCACTGTACCACCTATGGCATACTGACTGAACCGAATCTCTTTCAGTGCAGGTTTTGGGGAGTAGAAAAAGACATATTTTCCTACTATTCGACTGCACAGGAGCACACTGCGCAATTTTTTTCTTGACACCTCGAAAAATTGCAGCTTACTCTGTAAGGTCACGGTTAAACGGTACGCAAATAGCCAGTGGAACGTCACTGCGGAAATGTCATAAATTCTATAACCTCTCTCTTACTCTCGGGGGATTCGATGGTTCCGGGATGACGCTCTCAATAAAAAATTGTTTATCGTGCACATGGAGCGGAGCCAAATGGCTGCATTATGACAGCATCAAATGTAGACGAAGCTTTTTAGCGGCAAACATTTGATTTTATATATTTAATATAAATTATTAATAGTTATCTATGATTAGTTGCCATAGAAATATAACTAGCATAGCTAGAAACATGCTAAAACATCCGCATCTATAATAATAATTATAGGAAAAAGTTATAACATCTCTTTATCCGTCGTCACGCTACGCTAAGTACTGCTCTATGAGCACGATGGGCAACTATTTTAGCAAGAGCGGAACACGTCATTTGTAAAAATGGAAGTCTGGGTACCTTTTTGACTTGATGCTGTGACGTTATGCTAGCTTGTCTCCTGCTGATGTAACCGCGTCTAATGTACTCTAGCTGTTCTTTAGCTTGAGCTGCTCTTACGTTCCTTCGTGCTATACATGTGTATTTTTATCCTGATCATAGTTTTTACGTTTTATTTCGTATTCGAAATGGAACTGAAACTTTTCAAAGAACATGCTAAGAACATCATTTATTATGAGCAGCGTATAGATGCATTTGAAACCATATGTAGCCAGATGGACACATGACATCATGTTGCATAATAGGCTATTCACGGGAGATACTTTCCCTGGGTGAGCGCAGTGCACTAGTCATGACTTCTGTTTGTTCCCTTGACGATTGTAAAGAACGGTTATCGTTCTCTTTGAACCTCAGTATCATACTATATCGTCTACGTAAACTATGTAAACACTGTTGATTTGACTGTTTAAGTTAGGTTTAAACTTGCTGCGTGAGTGCACTCACTATCAGAGAGACTTTCAATAAAAACACACTCGTTTCTACGAATTTTTAAGAAAACAGGAGACTATCACTAACATACTAATTTAAGAAAATAAGTACATACACAACTGTTAGTAACTACATTCTGCACGTGTCATCGCTTCAAGTGTTTTTTACACTGCCTTATTATTTTTCTCGTATTTATAATGATTTTATCAATGTTTTACGGTCTCCTAGACCACTGAACGGCTTTTTTGGAAGGAACGACCCTTTGTTAACTGGTTTATTTCATATGTATTGGAATAATATATGTTAGAAGATCTTTTAGCCAGGCATGGTAAGAAACCGTATACGCTCTACGGGAAAAAAGCATGCTGGTCCTGTTCAGCATGCTGCTAACCACACGCCAGGAGAGAACCGGATACTTTTTTTTTAGTACGTTATATACTCTTTTGGCTATCTAGGCACAAAATACATTACCATGAAGCAAAATGATAAGTGGGCGCTAAAAGTTTCTGCCAGCGAAAAACAACACTCAACGTTTGTTGTGAAAAAAAGTATGCTCTTGACTTAGGCATAAATTTACGATCATCGCACCTTTTGTTTTTAAAAGTTTCACTTTGCTCCCATGCAACAGAAACTACTGCACTTGTATGTTTTGATTTTGTAGAATTTGTTATCATAATTATTAGCTTTTCATGAAATTTTAATTGAAAAGAATCGGATAACAAAATATATTTCTTACTAAATATCGTATCCATAGATTTATTGGATGGAAGAGTGCAATTAAATATATTAAATTGTCTTTTTAGTCGTGGAGGTATATCATTTCTTCCTCCTCCTGGATGAATCATTGCAGCCAACAAAATTATGTCTTGCAATATCAAAAAATCTCCTGGTTTGTCGAGTGAATACAAGCCTTTATATTCCATTATTTGGCGAACGATTTCATTTGTGACTTGATCCCCCCACTCGTTAATTACAGGCATGTTTATGTCATCAATAAAGATACTCATCTTTCTACCGTTAGCAGGGCCAAACGTGTTGCCCACTCGTTTCTCAACGTAGCTTTCGAAAATGCGCTGTTAAAATATATAGCGTTGAAAAGGAACAAGTGCGTAGGTTAGAATAGGTATTCATTAGTTACAGTGATATTTTAAATATCTTAATTACCTGAATCATATTAGGTGTTGAAGCAGAAGAAAAATTTAACGATTTTGTTAAATGATATTCTGGATCATATGTGGATAAGAAACTTTTCATCATAACTGTTTTTGCTGTTCCCTGCTCCCCTAAAAAATAATTTTAAATGCTTCAAAATATTCTAATCAGTATCCTGAGTTTCACGAAAAAATAATTATGTACGAAAAGAGAATAGTTTTAGGAAATTTCGGTAAAGTTATCACATGTCTATTTTTATTAACCCATCTCAGACTATGAAATATTAACCCAAGTAAGTTTTTAAATAAATTAATTAATTTTTAATATTCAATGATTATTATTGTCAATAAAATGACTTAAAATGTACTGTAAAGAACCACAAGTCTTTCTATATTATGCTTAATGAACATTTAACAAAAAAACATTTGTTTTCTCGGTGTATCTAAGTACAAAAAGTGAACTTACCGATTAGTAGAACTGATTTTTCTTGCTTAGCAATTAAGTCAATCAGGTACAAGGTACAAGTATTATCAATGTTTGGAACCAAAATTGAACTGTATTCTAGCACTCTATCAACAGGATATTGAAATTCAGGAACTTTTAAGTCCCAATGTATCCAGTGTCCCTTTTCCGAAACAAGAAACTCAAAAATAGTTTCATCACCCTGAAATCAAATATTCTGCATCATAATGTTCCTACGAAAAAAAAGATTTATACTGGTTGTTAAAGAATTTCATCTAACCTTGGCTATTGGCCAATTCAACTTTGATGGATGCTGTAATACAAAGTCTTGCAGTGCTGCGCGATCATTGAGTTCTAGAACTGATCCAAGGCTCCACATGAGAGAGAATAAGAATAATTTTTCAATGTACTGAATTTGTAGTTCATCTATTTTAAAAAGAATAATTAGTCGTTTAAATCTTATCGTGGATTATTACAAACTTGAGAGTAATAGCAAAATTGTCAATCACCAGTCGCTGTAGCACTAAGAAATAACCCTTCTAATAAATCAATGCATTGTCGTATGTACATTGATTCAAGAAGAACCATTTTTGGAGAAAGTTTACTTTGAACAAATGCGTGTGCGTCATTATAGATTTTATTGAATAATTCACGTAGTACTTGAGCCTGATCTAGTGGTCTAGTCTGGCACCATCCCTGAGTAAAAAAAAATTATACATTTTGAATTTTTCTGGAGACAAAAATATTATTAATTAAGCTATGATAAAGTTTCAAACACTTAAAAATCTGTATGCATGAAAAGAATAAGTCATAATATTTGTAGTTTCATGGAATAAAGTTGATCAGATACTCAATTATTTCAAAATATTTCAATAAAAGAAGAAATATTAATGAGTTCTGAATAATACAATAGTTTTTACTTATGATATAACTAAGAAATACTTAAGCTATTGATTATTAAAAGTATTTGAGGGATCGAGTCAGGACGCTCTGACGGTCGGATGTAAAGTCACACTACACGGGTCGGCGTTAAATGAGCCTTTTACATTCGCCAAGGGCTTAAATAGTAAAAAAATTGTGATTAGAAGTAAAGTTGGTGAATCCAGAAAGACAAGAAAGTGATAGCTGGTGCTCAAGTTCATGAAATCACGAGGAAAAAGGAACATCAAAATAAGGTGTATCAGAGGTTAGCTCGAGCTGGGAGCACAATGGCGGACAACGAGCGAGAGAAGGATAGCCAATAGAACACAGAGGAGAAAAGTAAAGAAGGCAGTAAAGCAGCCTTTGGAAATACTAAAAGTGGTAGGCCGAAATGAGTAAAAAATAAAGCAGCAACAGAGCTGCGTAAGCCCGAGGTAAAAAGACTGGAAAAATACCTTAAAGCAGGCGCATCGGCCAGGAGGGAGTTGTTTCCGCCAATATCAGGGATCGTTGAGGTGTTACTTAGATCGGACGATGAGGATACAGAGCAGAAAAATCAGGAAAAGAATACTAGAAGGAAAATAAAGAGAGAGTTAAGAGCAGGGTCTGAGGAAGTCGAGAAAAACAGCGTCAAGAGGAAAAACGAGCAGACGAGCGGCAAGAGAGACAAAAAGAGGGCCATTAAAGAAGAGATATCAATAGTAGAGGGGCAGACAGATAGGAGCCTGGAAAAAACAACGGGTATGGTGAGTTGCAACATCAAAAAAAGGTCAAATGACAATGGTAGCGGAACAAAAACAATTCTGATGACGCAGATATCGGGCGTTAGGAAAGTTGACTCGGACCCGAAGGTACAACAGACAGCTGCGACAGGAAAGCAAGCCCTGGTAACGACGAAAGTTGAAGCTGGTACAGACTTTGAACACCATATGGCTACGATACAGGGGACATAAGCAAAGGTCGAAAACAACAACGGTGTCGATAGAAGTAGCGTAAACGATGGCAGAGGCAGCAGCAGCAGCACCAGCAGCAACGGCGATAATAATGACAGGTAATGTAATTAGGCGAGCGAGATCGGAGAACGATGTAAATAGCGTAGTAGTCTTTAATGAGTATAGGGTAATGCAAGAAAAAATTCAACAATTCAAATTAGAATCAGAGCGGGAAAACGAAAAAATGCAAGCTAGATGGAAGAGTGAATAGGCGACTAGAAATTTTAAGCACTCATAAGGGGGAACTTGTTAAAACAGTAGCAAATCAGATTAATAGTATACAGGAGATAAATAGGCAGGAAACTAACTCAAGAAAAAGTAAAGTAGAGAGTGTAAATAGTGTGAATAGCAACGACACTGAAAATGTAAATATTATAACGACGAACAAAAGAAACATAGAAATAATTGCTCGCAAAGCAAAAGCGTTCAATGGGACGGGAAACGATAGATTCAAGGTAAACGGTACATGTGATGTAAATACAACGCAGATATTAAAAGGTATAAGTAAAATTGAGTTAAGATACGGGAAAGAAAGAGAGAGAGAAAGAAAAATAACATTTTTTTAAGAGGGATGAGAACGGTCGGAAGAGGTATGATACGGAAATTAAAGGAAATTTAGTAATATAGATTAGGTGTAGAAGCGCCGATAATTAGAACAAGAGCAGTTAGAGAAAGTTTTTTAGTTGAACTAAAATCATTAAAAAATAAAGTAGAAATAATGCGAAAAAAGAGGAATCTTAAAGGGTTAAATTTATGGCCAGAATACGACCTCATTGAAAGAATAAAAGAGGCCCCTAAGTTTATTAGAGGGAGGGAGGTGGAAGAAAACCATTAAAGATTACAGGTTCGTAAGGGGTATCTTGAACTGAAAATCGAAAATCAATGGTAGGCATGGTATAAATTACAGGTGGATTTAGTACAGCAAGAAGAAACAGTAAGAAGACGGTTTTTTTGATAGGAAAAAAGCAGTTTTGTATGGGCAAAAGAATTGAATGAGATTAATTTCGTGGAATATATCAGGCATTAGAAAAACCAAGGAAGTCTACAAATTATCATAATAAGTTTGACGGAATAGTCCTACAGTAAACGTGGGCGGAAAAATGTAATGAAAACGAATGGGAGAATAAATTAAACAAGAAATATGATTGGTACTGGAAAGCGGCAGTGAAAGAGGAAAATAAAGAGGTAGAGCTAAAGGAGAGGTTTTTATTGGTATTGGAAAAAGTGTGGTTAAAGACAGGGTAGATAAATAAAATATAGGTTTATTTGTAAGGGATTAAAAATTGAAAAATGATAAAAAAATCAATGTAGTTGGCGTACATATCAATGTAAAGACATAAGTTATGCTCGAGAAACTTTGGGAAATTGTAGATGAATGCATAAACGAAGGAGAATCGGTACTGAGTCTACCGAGAATGTTAAAGATGACAGAGAATCAAGCAAAAATCCCCGGATAAAACTGTAAATAGAGATGGCAAAGAACTGCTTAATTTTTGCGAAGAATCGGGTTCAAGTATTCGAAACGGAGCAACGGAAGGTGATGGGGCGATATGTACACTTTCATAGGCGATAACGGCAACTCAGTTCTCGATCTGGTACTCGAATTGGAAAACGAACAAGGTAGTCATAAATGAGTTAAAAATTACTATAAGGATGGTATCATATCACCTTTCAGTAGAATTAAGCATAGCGGCAGAAAATGAAAAGGGGGAGAAAGAGGTAGAAACTAAAAACACATTAGATAAGAGATGTTGATTAAAGAAAGTGGAGAGTAAAAGTATCGAGTACAACAATGAAATCGAAAAAAGGGAAAAGGATTTAAATATCGAGGGCATGCATATGGAAGAAAGGTGAAATATACCTACGAAACATATTTGGAAGGTGGGCAAAGAACTTAACATGATTAAGTAGAGCAGCGCCTCACCGTACCTATTACATAAGTATTTAGGCGAATATCACAAAGTTGCGTTCAACTTGCCAGTACTCAAAAAGTACTCAACAGATCAGGCCTAGTAACTCATTATGTCTAGTTTCTCACAGTTTTGGTCGCAAATTCCTGGATTACGTGGGTTTCTCGAAAAAAAGCATAACCTACAAAGCAAAACTTAAATTGACAAAAGTGTGTTATGAATTTTCGAAAACCTAAAGTTTTCGAATATTACATTATGCATTCACCTCCCAAGAAGGTGTGTACAAAATTTCAGATCAAAATATTGAAACAAAAAAATTTGAAAAGCAATTTAGTGAGAAAACTTTGTGCTGCGCTGCGCTGCAGCACGTGTTTGGAATGTTAACTTTTTTACAAAATCGTTAATAACTCGAAAGAATGGTCGGTTACCTTGGGATCCTAAAGTGCTAATCTATTTAGGATTGCACAAGCATTGATGCTATGTGTCGCTTGTTACGCAACACTTTAATGTACTGTTAATTTTTATCAAAGAATGTGAGAACATTCACTGCTTATGGGAAACGACACGAAAAGAATTATTTTATTTATGTTTTTAGTTAAAAATAAGAAGTATATCAAACTGTCGCGTAAGAAGCTACGTTTTCTCGAGTGTCATACCAAATCAGTATGTCAGCGAGCAAACTTAGCACGAGAAGATGTATGGTAAGTATAGAACGTGCCTACTGCAGTACGACTACGAGCCTACTGCAATATGTACTGCTGTATCTATTGCAGCACACGGGAGACCTGTACTACCGCAGTATGAGAGTTTTCTCCGTGTAGGGATCACATGTTTGCTTTAAACAGTATCATAAATAATAAGCTTAAGATCGAAGGGGGCAGATTGCATGTGTGTTTTATAGACTTTGATACAGCTTTTGATAGGGTTGATGGAAAAATCTTAATAGAAAAAATGAAAGAGATAGGCATCAAGGGTCAGTTTTTAGAAATTGTAGAAGAAATATACAGAAAATTAGAAAATAAAATAATGAGAGAAGAGGGAATCACAGTAAAATTTAAAATAAATAGTGGATTCGGGCAATGATGCCCACTAAGCTCCAGCTAATTTAGCATATTTCTTGAAGATCTTAAGAAACGGGAAAAAAGAACCGAAGGGGGTACATTTATAGGAGGGGAAAAGATTTTCAACTTGAAGTTTTTGGGCAATGTTGCAGCAGTTTTGGATACAAATGAGGGTTACAAAGTATGCATAGTAACCTAGAGGGATACTGTAACAAGAATAAACTAGATGTAAACATAAAAAAAAAACGGAAATTATGGTCTTTAAAAAAGAATGTAGGCTTGCAAAAAGAGAGAAATAGTACTTCGGAAATAAAAAACTATGAGAAGTACGGGAATACAAATATTTAGGGTTCTGGCTCACGACAAAGAACACGGTCAGTCGTCAACTAGTAAAAACGTCAAACAAAGTTAAGAAAGCAATGAATATGGTTTGGGGAATTTAGAAGACGGCCAACACAGGAAGCCTGAGCAGAAGATTATACTTATCAGATAAAAAAGTTTAAGCCGGGTGCCTTTATAGGGTAGAAATATGGAGATGGGAAAAGTAGTAAAAAAACAGAAAATGTACAAGGAATGTTTGTTAAGATGGCACTGGGTATCAGTAGAAATACACTAGCCTACATATGGAGAACAAAAGCTAACTGAAAAAGCTTAGAGATAGGTACCATGAGAAGGGCAAGCAAATACATAATGCATACAGGAAAGATGGGAGAGGACAGATAACCTAGGATCTGTTTGAAAGAGTAGCTAAGATGCACGGAAAATAGAAATTAAGATAAGTGGTATAAATCAGTAGCAGCAACTTTTGAAAGGATAGGAGATAAGATAGGAATTACATGTGTATTCGATAATTAGGGAATAAACGAGCTAGAAGAGAGACTGGAAAGAGGGATCAGAATAAAAGAGGACCAAGTAATGCAAACAAATCAGGCCAAAATTAAAAACTCCAGGTATTGCGACTTTTACAAAAAAATTAAAAACGTACCAGATACCGAGGGATACTGAGAGAATAGGCAAGTTAAGGGAGAAATAAAGTAACAATAGGAAATATTGAGGTGCGGTTACGTAGGAAGGGCAGACATTAAGGGATACACCAACGAAAGGTGTACGGCATATGAAAAGAACCAGAAAAATTGGAGCATATATTAACATGTAGATAAATAAAGTAAAAAATCAGTGTGGATTAGAGAAGTAAAAAGACTGGGGCTACTGGGAACAAATGAAGAAGTTAAAGATAGGTTACTAGAGCTACTGGAAGGAGATCTGATCACTGGCTTCTGTAAATTTAGCAAAGAGTTTGAAAAAATTGTGCAGATTGAGAGATGAGGTGACAGAGGGAGTGAAACCCGGAAATAGAAGAAAGGGGTAGCTCTCCAAATGTTGATGAAAGTAAAAATATTTATTGTTAAGTAAAACGAACCAAGCAAGCGTAAAGAGAAGAAAGCGAGGAAAAATTTTCACAAAGATGCAGGATTCAAGTGTAGGGAATAAGTATATATACGGAAATGCGACAAAAGTTTAAGCAACTAAAGATTAAATGATAGGAGAGAATGGACAAATCAATTAAAAGAGTGACTGTATGAATCAAGATCTTTAGAGAGTATGGTAAAAAAAATTTATAAATTCTGTACACGGAACAAATAAATACAATACAATACAGTACACTAAAAAGTTTCAAAAATTATAGGATAAATATACTCTTTATCTGATAGAACAGTGATGTGAAGAATAAAAATTCTTGACGATGGTGTCATTAAACATAAAGTGCAAAATTTGTTTTTAAATAAAAAAAAAAATTATGATCAAAATTCAATTCATAACAATCTGATCCGAATTTGGATTATCAGAGTATTTATATCTATTGAAAACTTTAAGCACGATAATTCACGCTGAGAATTAGCTCGTGCACTTTCTTACTCTTATAATTAGCGGGAAAAATTGTATTGATGGTTCAATTTTCTTTGAAAAGTAGATAAGCGGTCATTCAAAATTATCTCAATGAGTTATAAAGAATATGATCATCCAAACCAGGGGTACGTAAAGGTGTTGTTGTGGTTGTACCAATTATTGCAGAACTCTTAAATAATACCTATATTTTAATTCAAGTGATTATTTATAGTGAATAAATGCTTGAAAGCATTAAATAATATTATCAAGTATATAATTAATCAGTATTTCAATCTCAAAACAGCATTTGAATCTTTACTTTTGCATGACAAAGTATCACACTGCAACAACTGGTGAACACATAACCTATCTCACGATGTTAATATTATTGTGGATTTCCATGTGATTTAGCATTGAAACGGCCCGCAATAATACCAGCACTACAATACATACACACCCGCAACAATATCAGCATCCGAAATTCAAATTTCAAACCTGTTTTTAAATAAATAGTCAGGAGTTAACACCTTTGTAAAGATTAATTTCAGTAGTTTCTAGACCAGACTTTGATTTTAAAGAAGAATTATAGCGATTAAACAAACTGTTTTTCTACTGTAGACTTTCAAAGCTAACCTTTAAAAAAACGTAATAATACCCACTTTTACCCCTATACCAATTATAAAAAAAATGTTAGTAATATTATTTTTAATTTTCAATAAAAGATTGAAGAACATGGTGCAAGTGCGTATTTAAGAAGGTATATGAAGCCAACTTGCCAAAGTTTTATGCCACGTACGGCTCAAGGTTTATAATTTGTCGCTAATTTGTTGCTAATTTCTTACGTAAAAAGTAATTTTGTTGCTCGTTTCATTGTATAGAAATAAACAATAACCGTAGCTTGATTTCAAGCTAGCTGGCCATACATGTGTATCTCCGGTTAGAAAGCAGATAGGTCCACGGGATAAGCGCCATTACTTGTCGCTAACTTGTCGCTAAAAGATGTGTCTAATATCGATTTTGTTGCCAGTTCCCCAAAAAGCCAGCGAACATTTTTACCGATCGACCTATCAAGCTAGCTGACCAACGCGCGTATCTCCGGCTAGAAAGCCGACGAATAAACGGTATTGGTGCCACCATTTGTCGCTAATTTGTCGCTGAAGGATCTGCCGATTGCCGATATTGTTGCTGGTTCCCGAAAAGTCAGAGAACGATTTTTTTCGATCGGCGCATCAAGCTGGCTAGCTATACATGCGTATCTCTGGTTAGGAAGCAGATAAATTAACGGCATTGGTACCATAATTTGTCGCCTAAAGAGCAGCGGAATG
Organism: Copidosoma aretas; assembly: GCA_030522625.1. NCBI lineage: Eukaryota > Metazoa > Arthropoda > Insecta > Hymenoptera > Encyrtidae > Copidosoma > Copidosoma aretas. The sequence continues at coordinate 5,300 of JAPYYV010007815.1, read as the reverse complement.
CCGATTATCTTACCGATTCTTGAAAAAGAAAGGGAACGATTTAGCTGGCTTTTAATTTAATTCGTACTTTGTGTGTATGAGTACAGATCTATACGACTGCAATGACTCAGGCGATTAAAAAACCGCTGAAACTAAATTAGCACCAAGCTTCCTTAACATTATTTTTGTGCAAGTATTTGACTAAAAAAAAATTCAATAAAATGTAATGTTACAAAATGTAAAAACAAGCTATTTCTATGCTCTATAATGCTGAATTATTTTGAACATAAGAATATAATTTTTACCCAAATAGAGCAAAAAAAATTGTTAAAATTTTTTTGAATTAAAAACAATCGAACAAATAATTAGAACTTATCACTAAAATCAATATACATCGTATAACTATCTTGTAGGTAAAATATTATCGAATTTTGTTAAGCCTTTTAATTATCTATATAATAAAACTATTTACGAAATCAAATTAAAATATTTTCCCTCTAATAACAGCAAAACCGTTATTTTAGCATTAAAAAACGTTATAACGACCTTGATAATAACAACCTTGATGTACATCAAAAGCAGAACTATATACACAGCTCTGCACAGGCTTAGAATTTGAAGTTTTTTAGCACTTTTTCAAGTAGCCTCCAAGTAGACTAGGTGAATGTTTGCTGAAATAAACGAATCGAGAGACAAAAATTTTATGACCGTGTTGTATTCACCGTAAAATGTTACGGCGCCATAAGCGAAGCGTTATTATTGCGAAGAACGCGTGTTCTTAACGTTTTCAACAATCATCTTAAGGTGCACACAGATCAGCTGATCGCTCTACAGTCGTGTGTACTGTACACTACTGTACATTCACTGTACGGTATGAAGTGATCTGCTGATTTGTGTGCGCCGTGAGATAATTGTCGTAAACGTTAAGAACACACGTTCTTCAAAAATTTTAGGGCTACACTCATAGCACCGTGAAATTTCACGGCGCATACATCGCGGTCCTTAAGCAAACCTCCTGTTGGATCTTTAATTCAGTGTTGGTGAAAATATTTGTGAGTTAAATAATTTTTTTTATTGTTTTATCATGCCATGAGGGAATTCTTAAACAATAATTATTGACAATTATCTTCTGATGTCGCACACTAAAATTTCTACAAAATTTGAAAGCTACAAAACCATCGGAATAATTTATCTCTGTTTGTTATTCATTCAAAATTTTAATTTTCTTCTGAAATCAGATTTTTTATCATTTAATTACTATCCGGTTCAATTTGTATAAAAATTGCACAAATAGTTTCGCATTTTGATAACGCCACATATAATTATTCATAAGAAAATTTTATTAGATTCCTCATGAAGTTTAGCGCTACCGTCGATTCTCTCACGATCAGTAGCACCGCTATTATAACTTAATAGAAGTATTAGTTCGCATGTATTTCTTACGAAGAGTAGCTCTGTTGAGGAAATATTTAAGAAAATTTTGAAAATTTGCAGTGTTTTTATTTCTAAAAAGTATTCATTAGCTGTATTTTTTTTGCTTTTATTCATTTTTCTTGTATATTGTATTCCTACCCGTAGACCAACTCGAGTTGATTTGTACGGGCAACCTTTACCACCTTGGTCTGGAGAGTTTTGATCCTAACCCCAACTATAACCTCTTTTACCCGAGACCCCGTCATTACTCATGATTCATAACCCCTCTTCCATCTTCCCTTACCAAAATACCATCTCTTTCTATTCGAATTGGATTTTGAATTTATTGATTTATAAAAGCTAAGAGCCGGAGACCTCCTATAGCTCGACTTTTTACGTAGATATAAATTATAAAAATTATCAGAGTGACATTTGTCGGTCTCAGCAGACTTGTACAATAGTACAACTATTTGCATGTGTGGGTGCAATGTGATTGCACACACACACACGCTTAAAAAATAATTATGTTCGAAAAATCGAGTATAGAAGCCGCGTTCTATATATTAAATAAATAAATGAATAAATGAAATCAGTTAATAGGAACCTCTTCAGTTAATCTCTTTTCACCCCCGGATGCCACATTTCCCCAAGTAAACCCCGCACCTACCTAGAGCACCCACGAGGCTCACTCCCGGGTCCGCCCTATGGCGCAGAACTAGCCGCAAGACTTGGGAACAGATCCCAGCCGGAAAAAACTCTGAAAAAATTTGCGAGTTGATCCGACCGGGATTCAAACCTGCGTCTCACTTGATCAGCCGTACCATAGCTGACCAAGTCTTGCGCCATAGACAACTAAGTTACAACTGCTTTCATTAGCTGTATATTAAGAAAAAAAACAAATGCTCGGGTCATTTTCATTTTGAAAGCATTTAAGCTCCGTAATTTAATTAAATTTTTCAATTAACGATTGTGGATTATTAAATAATGACTGATATCTTAAAAGAATAATTCTAATGAAAAAAAATTTCTTTTCACCTTTTATCTTAAAACACGGCTGATAAATAATGACTTTTAAAATATTTTTTCCAAAATTGTTTGAAGTGATTCCATGGCTGAGCTACTCTTTGCAAGAAGTACTCAGGAAAAGATATTCATCGCAAGCAATCTAACCGCGATGCTATACTACGAGAGAAATCTTTAAATCGGTGTTACATTCTATGCGGGACATCGATATATACACAAATATACGTAGATTAGGTGATCAAAAATTTGGGAATTCAGCATGTTCCTCCATAGCTCCATTTCCCACACAGTCACACAAATTTTATTCATCTTAGATACGTATTATTAATATACGAACATTAAATACAAACAAAAATTGACGGTTATATAGTATGTCGTAATCCAGGAGAGGGGACTCTTATACTTACACTCGTAGATACCAAAATTATTTTTATACTTTCGACTGTACAGATTCAAGTAATATTTGATATTACTTGACATAGAATATCGTGAGATAACGTTAATAAGGTCACAAATGAACTTAAAAAAAAAAATAAATGAAAATCAACAAAATCAAGGTGAAAAAAACATTAATGTCTTAGACAATTTTATTGTTGTCGTAAACAAATTCTTATACAAAGGAAATAAGTAATATGTAACAGGAAAATAGCAAATAATTTTGAAACGATTGATATTTTAGAAAAAAATAATTTTAAAAAATCATAAAAATCGAAATTACATATAACTGATACTATACATAGTCACATACCCACACGGATCCTAATCAATTTCTATTTGTTCTTATCCAAAATCGTTATTTTGTAAAAAATAAAAAATCTTTCTGATTTTCGAACTCAAAATATTATATGACAAAGTTAAAAATAAAATCATAAATTTTTTCAAACAATAAATCGTCTAGAATCAATAAAATCAAAATACAAAAATGCATCAATGAAATGGATAATTTATTTTCAGATGTAAGCAGGCGTTCATGGTTGGAGGACAAAAAGTCCAAACCGAAAAGTCCAGTACCAAAAAGTCCAACGCTATGAGGTGCAAAAAATTGTTCTCTATTCGAAAATGATATAAATTCATTTTTTTTATGGGCCACTCACTTCACTTCATTTATTGTTGTCATAATCGATTACTGTTATCATAACTATCATTTGAAAATTTATCGTTGTTAAAAAAATTTACAGTAAAATTTCATAATTCGAAATGGCTTTGCTTGTGCTGGAATTTATTATAAAATGCCCGTGGTACTTACGGCTATCCAAGCGGCTTTTTATACACAGCGTCGGGTACAAAAAATGTCGTCACCTACTGGAAATGCAGAAGGAAAGGCACATAATGCAGTGAGCGCTCAACCATCATTCACACGGGTAGCAGTGTTTTGTCCGTGGCAGGGGTTCAGCTGAAACATACAGTCACGGCCCTAATCCAGAAGAAGTGTAAGCTCTACGCATCATGGAATCAGTGAAACAATCGGCTACTGAACATCCCGAGCTTCCAACTTCCGCAGCTATGCGAGTAGTTTCACATTCATCAGCCGCTGTGCAAGCATACTAACCGCATAAGGACAATATACGCAAAGTAATTTATTATTCAAAATTCAATCATCGCATATGATAACTACATATATATTATTAGACTGCACGTACATAAATTATTAAGTAATTCAACGTGAACATGCAAAAGAATTGACGCCAAATCCCAACACGATTCAAGATCTTGCTACTTTGTCAGATCGATTTCAAAAAAATCTCAAGTGAAGTTTTTCTTATTTATAACTCGTTAAAGATCGCTTGATGTCGTTAGTTACCAGCTATCAAGACTATATCGATGCAAAAAATGAATTACAATGTATAAAATTTATCGGGTACAATTTAGATATGTAGAATTCAAAAGCCTTCATTTTTACGTAATTTGAACTTTTTGCCCTTTGGATAAATTTTCTATGGATTACAGGCTTTGGACTTGTCAGTGTGGACTTTTTGGTTTGGACTTTTCATTTTTGGCAAATTTTTGATCCCCTTCCTCTTCTTGGTAAGATATAGTGATATTTGTCAAGACCCCCTTCCCCCTCTAATCTCATGGGCGATTTTTTAAATACTTGTTTTAACGCTAGGAGTCCAAATTCATAAATATTATTTGTCATGCAATAAGAAGATTGTCTTTACTTTTCTGAAGTTTAATGAGTTACCTTTAAAAGCCAAAATTTTAAAGGTACATATTCGTTTATATATACATATATACATATATAAAATAGGAAGAAAATACTTATAAGAACTATTACTTAAAATATAAGATCACAAAAAACGACAATAATTTTAATAACAAAATCTGGAAAAATTGCTCATAACTTATTCACTTCTTGCTGATAGCACTACTTAGTCTTGTATGTAACATGCCTTTTCACGTATACTTCATACAATTTTTGATTACTTATTTTGTCCAAATACAACAGTGACACGAGAACAAAACTTGCACCACTCGCTGAAACTCAAGTCAAAACTAAAAATACAATACGCGAGAAAGCAGTGAGTGTCCGCAATCATTACAGTGAACACTGCTAAAATCTTATATCATTCAAAATATATTGTACATATAAATAGACGTGTATAACACATATGATCTCTCACAATAATATTTACTATTTTATAACTACCTTATTGGCCAAGCACTTTAGCGCCCGCGCCGCACTATGTTCTGAAACGCTGATAGCGGAGGTAACTTTGTCATAAATCGAATATCTCTAGATAGAAAAATGGTAGAGGTATGACTTTTTTTTTATTTTGTAGGTGATAAAATTGCGCATTAGGAAAAACTATAGCAGATTGAAAAAAAAATAACCTAACCTTAAAATTTTAAGACTTCTGTGACTTTTTTCAGTAATGAGCAAGAAT
>JAPYYV010007814.1:0-13107 GCA_030522625.1 Copidosoma aretas | reverse complement strand
GAAGGGAGGGGGGAGGGGGGGGGGGGGGGGGGGGGGGGGGGGGGGGGGGGGGGGGGGGGAGAGAAGGGCGCGGGGGTGTTTTTACTCTGATGAAAAATCCAGCCGCATTCACGGGAGCGTGAAAAATCAAAGCTCCATTCGCGCAAACCTGCTGCTCTTTTCTTTCACTCTTCTTCGATAAAGGAGATTAAACTTTTCTCGCGGTAACTGTATACATTTACAGGCAACTTGCATTTTACGAATCGATGCAAGGTTTTAAGCTGAAAAAGCACTCTCGAGTTGGAAAGTAGGGGATAAACGATAATGCTAGAGTTTACGTATTACACGTTTATATACTTATCATGTTTCAATATCGCACTTATTACATGCTATGAGATTGTATTTTGTATATCATTTAGCTTATCATATTATAGTAAACGTATCCGCCATTTTGTAGCGGCTGCCATATTGGGGATAAAATTACATCACACATTTAACTATATCCTACTCATCATCCTTTTTATTTAAAACTGAATTTGAGGGGAATATAAAGAAATAGATACACCATTTAATGACAGCCGTCATTTCAAATTCAGATTGACGTGACATAGCTTATTGCATTCTCCGAATAATTGAATTGGATATTCAAATCGAAAGGATCATTAAGACAAAGGAAATGCGACATTATGATTTCACCACCATTTTAGATTTTTAATGGAATTACACAGCAAAATTATACTCATTGCACTCTTTAATTTGATACCTACATTAAGGTGATTGTAAAGAATAAGGTAATGTGCTAACTTTTAGTGACCACTGTATTGAATTTCTAGAGACGTCACACAGCTTATTGTATGCTACTTGTCATACCGTTTCATGTGATACCTATGTTGGGGTGTTGTAAAGAAAAGACAATCCACTACTTTGTGATGGCTGCAACAATGGACACACTGTATTACATTGTTTTCTGAACCAAAGCATGATCGGATGTCGAGAAGTTGTTAAAAAATCGATTGTGAGATGTGTCCTTCACATAAGGACAGACTAACAGTAAACCAAGTCAAAAGAACAACTGTTTTTTCTATTGTGTCTCCTAAACAAACATTCAATCTTTTAAGATAATATCGAAAATGTGATAAAAAATATCTTTTTCTCGGATATAGATAACGTTATCCCAAAGTAATTTTTACGATTGATCACCAAATGACAGGACCATATCCAAGATGGTACCATGATTTGACGGATGCACCAACGGATATTTAACAATCGTTCTTTCGATTATCAAAACAGAGCTTAATGAACCCCAATGTAATCAATTCCAATACAAACATAACAGCCCTGCATGTATGGTCTATCGTGGTAAAACAAAAATAGACGTTGTAAACAATAAACCGGGCATCAACGCGACAAAACATTAAATCCACGGTATTTGCACAGCTCAAGCGCACGCGTAAGCTGGTGGGCATTAATCTTCGTTAAAAAAACGAGCGCCCGGAAAATTCCGATCCGACGCTCCAACCGAGCGGGTCGAGCGCGCATATGAACACGTGAATAATTACCCCATCAGCGCTCGCTGGAACTATACTCACTCCTCTCTGCCTACCCCATCCTTCTCTAGACCGGTACTGTAAAAAATTTCAACCCTTTTTCCTTGCCTGCTGCTTCTCACTAATAAAACTGAACGTTATTTAGAAGGGAATATTATTTGTAATCGTTATAATTACAATTACCCGCAAACAGTTCTTATATCTCTCACCATTGCGCAGGAGAAAGGGAGGGTGGGAGTGAATGTAGAGAAGCAGGCGGGACGAAAAAGATAAGGGAAAAGGAATGAGGAGAGAAAAGGCAGGGGGAGTGAAGGTGGAACAGCCGGGGGCAAAAGGGCCCTTGGAGCTCGCGCTCATTAATTCTCCGCCAGCAGTTAAGTGGAACGAGAATTGTGTGGAAATGCAGAGAAAGAGCGAGAGGAGAAGAGTACGAGAGTAAGAGAAAGAGAGAGAGAGAGAGGAGGTCCGAGAATTTTCTCAGGAATCTTATATTTATTATCCCAGTGGAGAGCGGGATGGAGGGGTTTGACGGCGCAGAACAATCGCGAACTAATTCGGGCCGCTTAATTACCGACAAAAGAACAATAAGATTTGGCGCGCTTTTGTATGTCCCGGGCAAAAATGAGAAATTATATCGCGGGTCAGCGGCTTCGAGTGGGCACACGCCTCCACCAAGCTGTCTGCCTTGCTTGTGCTGGGAGCGAGAGAACAGAAAGACCTTCGCTGGGCCGACCGGAGGTATGCATAAAAGCCCGGGTGCCTCTCCTTTCGTTTTTCTTTTTTTTTCGTGCCTGCCTTCTTTTTCTTTTATTTTTGCCCTCGCAATGCCGCAGAAGACACCCGTTCGAGCGCCGACCGCTGGCTACAACTACTCTTCTGTACACTGCTCCCTTTATCCATCCGTTTGTCTGTGTCTCTGTCTGTTTGCCTAGAATAGAAGTGTACGCGTGTGCTAACAACTTTTTTGATTAATGAAAAAAAAAGTGAATTTAATCATGTTCTTACATTCTGTTCCTGAAGTCTCATTTCTGTATCTCTATATCTATATATCTGTGCTGGTACCATCGTGGTAACCATATGGAATGCCATACATGTAAATGACGTACATAGTTCAGCCTTTATCAAATGCCACATCTTTGTGATTCAAGTTTGATTTTTTTGTGCGAGAGGGGTTATTATACGGAGATTTTCTTAAGTTTCATCTTGATCGTTTCGTGCAGGAGTAGTACGGTTGGTGCCCCAAGATTCCGTAAAGATTTCAAGGTTTTATATATTGTAGTACTTATCCAAGGAGCGGTCGTAGCTCAGTTCGCTAAGGCGCAAGTCTTGGTCATACGAGGTACGGCTGCTCAAGTGACAAGTGAGGCGTGGGTTCGAAACCCGGTCGGAGCAACTCGAACATTTTTTCAGAGTTTTTTTCGGCTGGAATTGGTTCCAGGATAATTCCATGCTCTAAAGTAGGATTCGGAATGAACCTTAGCGTACTCCGTATTGCCCAATGAAATTCGAAATTAACCTTAATGAACTCCGGTAATCTGGAGTGGAATTTGGAATCAACCCTTGCGTACCCCGTATTCTGAAGTGGAATTTGGGATTGACGTTGGCGTACTCCGTACTCTGGAAAGTAATTCAGAATTGATATTGGCGTACTCCGTACTCTGGAATGGAAAAATCAACTTTGGCGTACCCCACACTCTGGAGTAGAATTTGGAATCAACCTTGGAGAGTTCCATACTCTGGGATGGAATTCGGAATGAACGTAGGCGTAATGCGCACATTTAAGTAGAATTTGGAATTCCGGATTGCTAATTTAAAAACAGGTAACCATGCACCAAAGTAGATGGAGAGGTTCGTACACTTTTCTACCGTGTATAGATAGATTTTAGATGATCTCGGATACAGGCAAAAAAAATTTAATAATGGTAATACTAATAGTATAAATAATAATACAAAAAAGTGTAATAATAATAATAATGATTAAAATACCCCTTTGAATATACCCATCAATATACATACATTTTAGCTTGATTTCCTCTTATAGGATATAGATTATTTAAATAACAGCTCTTTATTCAATGAGTTATTTTATTGTGGGACATAGTCGAAATAATATAGTTGGCAATTCACTGAACTTCAGTTAAGTTTGGACTTCCCTTTAATGCTCAAAGTAATAGTTATCACGCTACTATTCCAATAAGCTTATTTCAATCATACACTTAAAAAACCTGTAGGAGCAGAGTGGCGAAAAACATAATCAGAAAAATAGTAAGTAACACAAGTAAAAAAACAACAAAAACAAGACATAAAATCAACATCGATAATTTTATTTTTTAATTCATCCTTATTTTAGATTGAATGAAATATTACAAAATATAACAAGTTTCAGATTATTTCTAAACATCTACCCAAAACATCCTTAAAACTGATGTAACGATTCAATTGTGAAAGGATTCATAAAAAAAATTATCTACAGGGAATAAACTTTAATATTTAGGTCAGGGAATAACTGCAGAGGTACTATGATTTAAAAAAAAATAAACATCGTTTGGTATAAGATGCTTGTACGAATCGCAGTCAAGTTTACCAGAAAATTTCCTGCGAAACTATCCTATTGAACAGTGTTGTCACGCTCACGCTGCAAAATTCAACTTTGGCAAGGCTCCAATCGGTGTATTATATGATTCCAAGTCAAAGAGAGAAAATATCTCGATAAGAAGAATGAATTTCTATAAATGTTCGAAACCAAGCTAAAGACTGATTTATTCACACATTCATGGATACATCGAATTTCACCCAACACGAAACATACATTAATTCATCCATAGTTTTTTCAGAATATCGAAAAATTCGCATTCAAACAGAACTCAATTTGGCACCGGAGTCCGAGCCAAACTATTTAAAATAAAAAAAAAACACCATACAAATATCCGAACAAGGTTAAAATCGCACTTCTCATTGCAAACTTTTATTTTTATTAACTCTGTACAGACCATAAGCACGATCACCGCGACGACGGAATCGCAATTATCCGGCGACTGTCGGAAAAAAAAAAAATTTAGCATCCACGTTTCAACATCCATCCATCACAACTAGCCTCGCGCATAAACGCCGCTTCAAAGTGTTCCCCGAAGCGTGGAGTTTTAAGTGCGTCACATCCGCGCGCCGTACATTCTGTCATGACAATGGATATGATACAGCTCTCGGCCCATCCTGCTAAGAGCAAAAGCGTAAGCACACGCATACAATGCGAAATATCGCCCGCGTACATCGACTACACTGGCGCGGTGGGGCTTGATCCGTACTACTATATGCTTATAAATCAAAACAAGCTGTTAATATCGAACGAAGGGTGCATCGGCCGTCGGCTTGCGAAAGGAGAGTCCGGGGGCCTTCGCGTGTATGGGTAACACCCGAAAGGGGCGAGGGGTGGGGCGGCGCCAACTTCCGGTCTGGCTCATCAGCAGCACGCGTCACCCCGTATTACGACGTAACTGCGCTTTCCGGGCTCGCGATAGACCGTATCGTACACACGTATACGTGTGCGTCCTTCCCCTTGAAATTGCACACAGTGCACGCATACGCGGGGTGGGGCTGAGCCTTTTCTATTCTCTGTGCGTTGCGCGAGCGATACGCTATACCCCCTGCAGTGCTCGGGCGTCCGATCAGCCGTGCACGCTTGGACGAAGGGAAGGGAGAACGAACGGGCTCAGGGCGAGCGGAGGAAAGGGGCTCCTTTTTTTGTGCTTCGCGTGTGCGCGCGGAGATTCGCAAGCGCCCGTTCGTCTCACCTCTCGTTTGCCCTTTCTTTTCTGGCTTTGGCCACTTTTTGGCCGCTTGGCTCTTTTGTATGCCCTCGGGCGTTGCTTGAAGCTTGAGTGTATCGTCAGAATGCTGGTGGACACTTTTGGGCACTTTTTAGAATGCTGGAAAGAGCACGGTATAGGTTAATGTGTTTCTTGGGTCCATTACCTATCGAAGATTTATTTTAATGACGTCGAGTATTGCTGTTGTATTTATGGCTGATTTTGCAATTTGATAGAGCTGGTCAATTCGTTTTTGATCGATCGATTTGTTTGTGTATGAAAACTTCATTGTATGACAACCACAATGCATTTCGTACAAAACAGACGTTTGGACTACACGCTCTAAATGTGCTGCTCTACTACTACTGACTAACAAAAGCACACGTCGCCCATCGAATGGAACAGCCTCACTAAACAGCTAATCAGTAAACTGCGCATGCTTACACACTTTTCATTTGAATGACCCGCAGATCGAGCCAGAGACCCCGAAAATCAAGGATGCAAAAAGCTCACCAAGTGGAAGGAACGGGGTTCGAGGCCGAGATTTTCCCGATGGTCACGCTGTTCCTGATTGGGCTGTAATTGATTCAGGCTCGCGGTGACGAGAACAGGAAAGGTGTGGTCTGACACTTTTTTGTCTCCTCATCCATCGTCTCCACACCAACTGGTTCATTGCATACGTTTCTCTGGGGTGCACTTGGATATCAAGTGTCCCTCTTCTGTCTTTTGTCGACGTTGATCCGTATTTTTGTCTGTCTCTCGGAAACTCCTACTCTATTAATTAGCGAGAAAATACTGGGGGGACATGTGGCATTCTAATCGCGCGTTTTCAGCTATTTCCAGGTTATTCATTCGCTTATTGGCTAACAACTAAATATCTTACTAAATGGCAGTGGTATTCCACTTCATGTCTCAGATTAATTACAGAGTTCTTTCGAGTATTTATGTCATTGAATTTACTAGATAAATTCAGGTCATCCCGTAAAACACTTCTCGATATTCGACTATCAAAGAACAGCCTCCCATTTGTGCGACCAAAGTCGAGGAGATCTGCAATTTAGAAGTCAGACAAATGGTCTTTGACGGTCTTTGAAAGATTTCAAGAAACATTCAAAGTCTGTAGCACATAGATTTGAAAAAATAACAGAAAGACTTTGTCAGATTTTAAAAGCAATTGATGTGTCTTTTTAAGTCTCCGAAAGACTTATGTAGTCTTTAAAAATCGTCATTCAATGACTTGATTAGCTTTTGTCTCTACACTGTTAGTTAATTAGAGTGATTCAAGTCAATTTAAAGACATCAAAACTCTCCAAAGTCTTTAAAGTCTTAAAAAGTATTTTAAAGACTGCAAAAATCTTTTGAAGTCGCTCAAAGATTGCAAGGATTACATGAATTCTTTAACACAGCTGGCATAGAAAAATCAACGAAAGACTTTGTCGGATTACAAAAGTAATAAACAGCACTACTTTTTAAATATCTTCAAGTTTGTTAAAGACTATGAAGTCTTTTACAGTCTTTAAACGGTTTTGAGAAACTTCTAAAGTCTTCTAATCATTTTCATCAACGGTAGAAGTCACTGAATAGTTTTCGATGACTTTAAACTTTACGACTTTTGATAACTGTTGTGTACCAAGTAAAGGCTATCGACGATACAATCGGTAAAATAATCTTTACCCAATCATCTGGGCCTTTTTAAAATTTTGACTATCGATAAAAGTAAGCAGGGGAAGATAAACAAGTGGTATAAGCACAATACTCTAGTGTCATCCAAAGTTACGGCATTAATTCAAACATCTTTGAAAGACTGCAAATTCTTTCCAAGTCTTTACAAAGCCATCGGACTTTTCGTCGAGACTCCGAAGTGCGCAGTCGGTCGACCGTAGATACCACGGAAATAGCCGAGAATCGCAATGAAAATCCCAAAAAAAAGCATCCTCCACCAAACATCAGCAGCAACGAGAGCGCGCGTCGCCCGATTCGGCTGATTTTCCAGTTCACAGACCCCGCCTATGGCTCTCGATGATTGCGAATCGCAGGCCGAGCACGAACCGCGCCGGGCGCAAAATCCACAGCACGAAGTGCCGCGGCGCCGGCTCCTGCGAGCTCATCGGGGAAAAGGACGGAGAGCAGCGCCCCGAGATCCTCCCCGTTCACGAGGGGGTCGGGCTTGGAGGCTTGCGGCGTCCCTGCAGTCCGTGTGTACGCGTACACATGTACGTGCGTGTGCAAGGCAGGCTCGGGGAGGCGGAATAGCCAGCAGAGAGGGCGCGCCCGGGTCTTTTATATTTCGGCATAATTGGGGGGAGGCAGATAGAGAGCGGCGAGGCTCGAAGGGGAGAGCGGGCCCCCGGCGGCGACGAAACAAAGGAGGACTCTGCTGTGCGTATTCCGGGCCAGGGGGGGGGGGGGGGCTGCGGCGACGATCGCGCGTCGCGTTGGGCACTGCTCGGTACACACGAGGGGGACGATTATCATGCCCGCGCCGAGATTGCGCCGCCGAAGTGAGAAAGGAGGCTGACCTGTCTGGTTAACTCGATTCCTCCCGGCGGTATTGTGGCCTTTGGATGTGGTACGCCGTACGATTCCTACGTGCATCACACGTACCGACGTGTAAAAACATGTACATCCGCCCGTGTGTGTGTGTTGTGCCAGTAAAGAGAGAGAGAGAGAGATTTTTTTTATTCATTCTGGTGATGCGTAACATGTGGCGAAGGGGCTGTGTCGCGTTGTGCCCTCTACTTCATCAGGGTTTTTGCGTCCCGGCTGGAATTATTCATCATCGCAGGAATCAGAATATTACATATTGATGTCGTGCACGAGGTCCTTGCTTCACTTGGCAACGGATTCTCGACCGGGATGATTCGATTCTTTTCTCGCATCTCGTTTCGATCAGGGGATTTAGGGTGATAGTTTGAAACTTCTCTATTGGGGTCGTTGTTGTACTATACAGTTTCTCTGATTTGTGTTTGTTTTATTTTGTAATACTATTTAACACAGTTTTAAAAATATAGTATACGGTACGCAACATGTACTTACGTATAGCAAATTATAGCATTTCGTGGTGTGCGTATGATTTTGTTTGTTGGATATGTTCTATTTTTGGAGGTAGTGTATTACTAATTCGTCAAACTATTGTGTGAGAATGATCCTCCTATAAGTACTGATTTATAATACTAAATATACTAAAGAGAGCGTGAATTTATTTTATGAAAATGATTAACGCATGACCATCCATCAGAAATGAAATTTGCACACCTAATTTGTTGTGATATTTTGCAAATTTTATAAGTATTTTTTATTCTATTAGCGCACTTAAATACTATTTACAATGCATCTACTATATCTTTGACTACGCAAACATATGGTACTTAACAGGTGTGTCATCATTACACCAATGTATGCATTTATGGATTTTACAATGATACAGATCCCATCATGTAGATATACGTAATAATTAAGATAGGGAGTTCTGAATCCATGTTATTAGAATGCAATTTAGAAGCTAAAGAAAACATGTAAAACAATCATGTTGTATTCTTTAATTCAATCAGCAAATGGATATAAATCTTATCTGGAATAGCGTTCATTCAATCCTTCAAATATTTCTCGTCTATATAGCCCCTTCTCTTTTAAGCCTTTTTACCTTCTTCGATCCATCCTCCGGAAGCTTCTGGGGAGCCCTAAAAAGAAACCGATAGGTAGGTCGGGTCGGTTACGCCTCGTTGCTCAGTCAGAACCCGTGCTCTGATTGGATTTTACAGCTAACAAGAAAATTATATTCGAGATTGGGTAGGTAATCATGTGGGACATCGCAGTTTGCGAATAATATTCCATATCCTTGTAAAGTTTTCCAAAATATTTTATGCAATCCTGTGGCTTTAATTTTAAACTAAATGGATAATCCACTAAATTAAAATATTGGACTATTATCTGCAGATTATCGACGTGTCATGAACAAACAACTTATACTGTGCAACATACATTGATATTTTGTACATTACACATTGATATACTTAAATAAACCTTCTTCGATGATACTTATAGTATATTTAAGTAAGTATTTTAACGATCAATTAAATTGAAATATAATTGATGCTAAAAAAATCTCGAGGCAGCAATCATTAAAGAACCCCACGTCCCGTCAAAGAATCGGAATTCCGGTTCACATATCAAAGGAAGTAGGGCGTGCGCGGGAAGGGCAGGAGACAAGCATCACCGATACATTGGGTGCTCCTGAAACGCACCCGCGTGTGCGAATAAATGAATTTCTCTCAGGGTAGTCTCTCGTGCGCGTACAGGTATATAACTATACATTCTTTTTATTTTTCCGCAACTTTTCGCCCGCGTGCGGGTTAACTGCGCGCAGCGGTCCACGGCAGCGTCAAGGGAGCAACTGAAAGTCACAGGCCATTAAGTTCCCGCAGTCTCTTTTTCTCTCTTTCCGTTTCTCTATTGCGCCACGACGGGGACTGAGTTCGCTTGTCAGTGGGTAACCGCTATTAGGGAGCCAATGAGCCGTGGGTACACAGGATTTGCTGTATTTTCCGGACTTCCGGAGATATAAACGTGGGATTTCTTCTCCGAATGGTCTCGCTCAACCCTGAGTAGAATAGACGCTTGCGTAAATACCTCAGTGTTGTGTCAATGTTCCATTGCATTTCGCTTGTTTTCAACCATTCCTCGTAATCTACTCTATTTGCCGTTAACAATTGGACGTAACAGCAGCTATGACATAATGCGTAGCGTTCAAATTTATACTAAATCTTGAAACTAATACAGTTGTTAATTTTTTGCATCGCATTAGAGAAAGCTGTGTGTCAGTCAGGAATAAAATATTGCAAAGAACGTGCCAAAAATAGGTTGTAGAGTAATGAAAAAAATATCTGATGTAAGATATCCGTACAATCAATCATACATCAGTATCAATAATTTGATTTTAATAATTTGAAAAATCTGAGATACTATTTTGTTGATATCTTTTTTTTATCATTTTGATTTTTTGATTTCCAGAAACTTATTTCCATCACAATCTTCAGGAACAGGAAATTTTTCTTACTGTTATATTAATTTTATGGAATACGCAAGCAACTTAACGTAAACACCAACTGTGTTGTGTACTCGTTAACAAATAACACAAAATCTGCCAAATTAACAATTGATCTTATCAATGTTAGGAATAATATAAATGTGTATATCCCAATCGCTATAATTACTTGGCAGCCGCCGATGGATATAATTTTCTTAATGATTCTAAAATATTAGAGTACAGATCCTTTATTACATTATAGGTCTATCCACATATTTTCTTTCCTAATCTTTCAACGAAAAGATTATTCAGTATTCACTCGATATTTCCTCCGCAAATCAACGAAAGTCAGACGGGCTAGCAGCCGTGATACAATATTAACTATAACCACGTTCAAAGAATGGGAAGTCCCAGCTGGCCACAAAATATATAAAATAACGGCCTCGGGCGCTCTTTGATTCGACTGCAGTGAGCAGCAGTGGTGGTGGTCGCGAGACAGAACGATTCTGCCCTCCGGTGTTTCATCCTCCCTCGTTCGCGAATGTCATCAAATTTCGTTCCCCCCTGCCCCTTTTCAGAAGCAGTCTCTTTATTTTTATTATTATCAAATCAAAGTGAATCATTCGTACAGGATGACCCCAGCAACAGCCCTGGAGTTATAGCGACTTTAGCCTCTGACTCTCTTTCGTTTTATCGGCCGATCGTATCGACCCCCCGTATTCGACTGCAGCACTTGAGGCGCACACAGTCGGTCTCTGTCCGACACACGGTTCCCTTTTCCTCGTGCGGTCGAAAGCTACGCTAGAGCCGATGCTAACAATGTTTGCAGATATATTGTATCTCACGCATCACTTGCCTCGCAAATTGTTTTATAAACAGATTATAGCAACAGCCAGGGCCGGCGCTCCCACTCTTCTGCTCCTCTCCTTCCCGAGATCTGTCTCATCCCATGTCTATATAAGTGTTGGCAGTATACAGCTTCTCTTTCTCTTGCATCTTATTCTATTTATGTCTTCATGATATGTTATTATTTCATCATACGGTTTTATATTTTACAAAATCTTAGGCCGTGCTATATAACACTCAGAGTATTTACAACATTTTCTCAGGAGGTAAAATTCCACCTCTCTCTAAAAAAAAAATTTGGTTCAGTCCTCGAAAGCTGATGAAAAAGTCGCTAAGAGGTTCCAATTCAAGATTTTTATTTCATTATTTCGCTGTAGATTTATAGTAGAATCCGAATACATATTAGTTACGTGCTTTCTTTATTTCCATAACCTTGACGCGTACTTAAGAAATGTCCATAAGAATTGTTGAGGCTTCAATTCAGGATTATAAAATTTAAAGCTTTTTGGTGCAGCCCAAATAAAAAATGGATGATTTTTTAAGTATTATGTTAGAACTTGTTCACTCGTGCAATAATAAATGTACTTAATTACTTTTTGTGAGTGAAGAGATCAAAAACTAACGTGCATTTTATATATTACGTTAATATAGTATAAGACCTTTATTTTCTGAAAGAAATTTGTTAAAATGCTGCAACATTTTAACAAATTGTTCTCGCGGCATTTAGATGGTAGATTAGAGTTTTACATTACAAACGTAAAATATTTTGACTTTATTAGGTGTAGCCAAGATATAGTAGTTTTTGTCACAAATTTGCATTTCTCCAGGGCGGTCCCTGGGCCCGAGGACGCTTGCGAAACAACACCCAAGGGACCGTTGGGGCTCCCCTGATCGGATGCACATGAGTGGCGAACGCTGTTTTTCCTACCGAGGGTGTACCAGGGTTGCAAAAGTGCCCGAGGTAGGAAAAATTGGTTCCCAAGTCATTGAGAAGCATATGCAAATTGGTTCCTGACCATTCAATTCCAATTAGGAGATGAAATACACACAAATGAGTAGTGTAATATTTTTGTACGTACTTATAATGCGCAATATTTTTTCCGTCACACTTGATTCAGGTTTCGGACTGACAATCGTTTTAACCGAGTGTAAAAAAAATATCAACGACTGTTAGTATGGACGATAAGCAATGGAATTATTTTAGAAAAAAATTTAATCATATAAACCTTATTGCCCTGAGTTTCTATTACTTTTTTTCTACTGAGCATCTTAACTTATACTTCACATTGAATCTAGCCTTAAGCACTTCAATGAACATAAATAAATATGGGATCGATTTTTAAAACACTGTATTAAAATGTAAATGAAAGGTTTCCCAATTATTTGTAGTACGATTATGCGATGATGAAAATTGAGCCCAAGTTGTTGGCGGAAATAGCAAGTCACTTGGAATAAGGTGTATCGAGGAATGCTACGCTCACGTTGCAAATAGACGACACTGGAGCGCTAGTTGTTCTTATGCTCATTCTAAAGACTCGATAAAAATTTCAAAGACTTTAAGGGACTTTTCGATATTTTGGCAGATTGTAAAGGACTTTGAAAGACTTTAAAAGACTCTAAAAGACTTTTAAAGTTATTCAGGGACTTAGACAGACTCTGAGAAACTTAAATAAACTCTAAGATACTTTAAGAGATTTTGAAAGACTCTAAAAGTCTTTTGGAGAGTGCGCAGCCTCCGGAATATACAAAAGCCAGAATTTAGGATACCTATAACCTTACCAGACAACTAAGAATTTGTTAATTAAGCATGGTCGGGAGTATCATTGCTGAGGGGTGAGGAAAGGGGCGTCCCCGGCCCCGCGCAGCACTACCCCCCTTACCGCGTACCTCCTCCCGCAGCCTATGA
>JAPYYV010007813.1:0-13248 GCA_030522625.1 Copidosoma aretas | reverse complement strand
TATTATATGTATATTAAAAATTACTATATTTTTTAGGAAAGCTGAGACATACTCGTCTGATGACGCAAATTATAACATTTATAGTAATTTTTATTATATTTCTTATAATACTTATAATAGGCAGTCGTACAAAAATTATTATACTGTCTAATAAAAATTACTATGTCTAACATAGTAAAAATGGTGATGTCATAATATTTTCTATTCAGCATGGTACATTGTATTATAATCTTATCAAAGTTTCTTACATTTTAAAGTTGAATTTACTAAGTCTCATAGTAAAATTTCTGATTTTCCAGAATTGCGATTCAACATAGTAAAAATTACTATATCCTGCAGTACTTTTTCTGATGAAATTGTAGATGAGGTTAGGTGGTATATACTATATAGTATGTATGCTCATGGAGTTTAAGAGCGAGTTTGAGGTTGTACTAATGTGAATACCAAAAAAAAAGGATTTCTGTATTTATGAGAGTTTTTAGTTAGTACGGACCTACAGACAAATACTGTTTATCAATAACTTATCTATGGTTAAATTTAGTGTGCACCCTTTGAAAACTTATTTTATTGCATGTATCGTTATGTATCACACACAGAATGTGATTTTTATTTCTCATGAGCGAAGAAAAAGAAAAGAAATTTTATGATTTTGGGAATGTTATAGATACAAGATTTATTGATGAAAAAGATTTTTTAAATTAACTGATAGTACTTATAATATGTTTGGAATGATATATCAATATACACGATAGAATATATATTCTATTGACGAAATACAAGACATAATTCATCATAGTCCAGTGGGTATGGCGTCGGACTCCCATGCTACAGGTTGAAGGTTCGCGTCCCGGTCGGAACAAATTTTTAAGAATTTAATTCTTCATTACTTACTTCGGAAAATATACGAATACCGAACATACATACATATATGTATAAAAAAATTAAATTATAAACCCTAAATCAATTCCCTCTGCGCATAAATAGAATAACAATAATTTTTTCGTTTCATAAATATAAAAATTTTTTCTATTATAATAAAATTTACTATGTTCGAAAACAAATTTTCATCAAAGCGCCATAGTAAAGTTTAGTATAATCTGGTTTTACTATGTAGCATAGTAAATATTATAACATGGCGAGTATAACTCAGCTTTAATAAAAAATATGGTAATTTTTATTATAGTTATAACATATTTTTTAATACCACTTCTCTCAGTGTAGCTTTCTCTTTGAGATACATCATTTTTTCCTTTTCTTAAGCTTATGCGATTATGTTCCTTAAATAATTTTGTGCTCTTTTATATTATTTCACGTAACATTCAAAAATTTTAACGGCAATTTGCTCAAGATAAATCTGAAATACGAGTATTAAGGTTATGTCGTAATGTCTAAGAAAATCTCTCCACCATTGCTCTGTGATTATTAGTTTTAATTTCAAATACCTGTAAAAACTGTTATTTTTGGCCTATCTGACTTTCCTTTTGAGATAAATTTTATATTTTTCCAAGATCATATCCTCATTGAATTAGTGTCAAGATAAATGTAACGTCAGAATTCATTTACTGTACGTGAAATTTTTTTTTGAAACTTATAACTTTAATTCTATGCAAATATAGTCGATATTGAAAAAACAGAGGTTTTGATGTTTCAAGTTTTTAGTTGTTGTCTAGTGGATAAGATCCACTACATGCACCCTTAAACAGAAAATTTATTCTTGGCAGTTAGTAAAACTGTAATAGTTTCTAGGTTGCTGCGAACTTCGATTCTAATTTATAAGTTCAACGTTAAAACTAAATTTTATCATAGCTTTACTATTCTTTATGTGTTAATAAATCATAACTCTAGTAGAATAATAAATTATTAACTAATTTCCTAAACATAATACATCTTTTGACATTTTGAATCGCAGACCGAACAAATAATCATCTGAATTCATAAGAATTTGGAGGGTTGATTAAGAGGTTTTGACACATCTTGGTCAGAGAAAATACAGTCGAATAAGCTTAGTGTTAAGATTATCAAAGTTACAATTCAAACTTAATACATCAGAAATTACTTTTATTGTGTTTTGTGGAGATTTCTTCGATTCGTGAGAGAGATATATGAAAAAAGAGGTGACTTAAAGACTGTTTAGTTGTAGAATTCTTATAAAAAAGCCAGCCTAATTGACTGTTCATCAGAGTAAATAAACAATAAGCGTTTATGTAAGTAATAAATACATAAGCTAGAGCAATGCAGTTCACAGAATTGGTTGAGTTCAGATTCAAACTCGATCAAGAAAAGTAATTAAGTCTGACAATTTATAGTGTGAAACGTTTAAGTGCAAGAGGATATCTAATTTGTGTACTGAGTGTATATACTAACAGTTAAAGAAATCGTATGAGAAAGTTCAAAGGCATTATGAAGTTCGATTAATAAATAAGTAATAAAATTCTTCGTGGTAAGATTTAAAAATAATCAAAATAAAGGTAATCAAGCCATTTTCGTAATTTTATTGATTCAATTTAGTGGGTTTTCTAGTGTACTCATTGATTCGGAGGCTAAAATCCCATATACTCGTATAAGTTTTTCTATTCATGTTCCTTTTTTTCCATAAATTCTAGACTAAACCTCGAATGAAATTTAATAATGCGTCTATATTTTTTCTCATAACATTAGGATTCTGATACTTTAAACTCGAAACTGTTTTCTTTAAATTAGGTTACATCTAATTATATTACATACTTTGTAGTAATGTAAGTTGTGTCTAATAGACAAAATTTATTGAGATAACTGAGTCCTTCTAATGATTTTTTGTTGAATTTATAATTTTTCGAGTTTGAGAAATAAAATTAAGTACCGCTTTTCCTTCGTGAGATATTAAGTTTCTGACACTTAAAACTGGCAACGTCTGACTTTGAGGTTATGTAAGATTTAATTGTGTTAAATAGTTTGTATTAATACTAAATCAGGTCTGACATAAGAAATTAATTGCAATTACCAACTCATTTTTATGATTTTTAGATTCAATCAATCATTTTAAAATATTTTTTACATTATTCTGAGGTCTGGATTTGACAATTGGAGACACCAAATAAATTATCTTCATTTTCAATGATCTGAGCTTCAAGCTTCAACAAGAATTTTTAAGCTACCAGTTTTACTTTGTAAGATATAAGGTTTCTGACATTAAAACCGGAAATTTATAACTTTGAGGTTATGTTACACGTCACTGTGCTAAATACACCGTAATAATAGGTAAATATGTCTTATTGACAACATTTTTTGCTATAACTGAGTTTTTTTCATGATTTTTTGACCAAATTTATCATTTTTTGAGTTTTTTCGATGATTTGGAGATTGGGGCATATGGGTTTAAGATTCTTCATAGTTTTTCTATATGTTACACGATCAGAGCTTCAAGGTCCAACTAGAATTTTTCAGCCACCGTTTTTCGTTTGTGAGACATTAGATTTTTGACACTTAAAACCCGAATCTGCACACTGTGCGCTGGTGCACATAGGACATAATAAATGTAAAATGCTAACAATCATAACAGTGATAAAAGCAACAATTACCAATTCATAAAATGTATTATCATAGTTAGGAATAGGTATTATGAATATGCATGCTGGAGTTCAGTCCTGATGCATATCTCGTTTACGAGGACACAGACACCCGGTCAGAACTCAGGCAATACACCAGGCCGTTCCGGGATAGGTTTTTCTCAAGCGGTTTTTTCCCACCCTACAGGATTTATCCTGGCGAATGCGGAGCAGTATCCCTATTCCCTATCTCTCCTCGACCCCAAACTACTGAGTGCCCTGAGTAGGACGTCATGCACTATGATAAAAAAAAAAAAGAAAAAAAAGGTATCAAATAGAAGCCTAAATGGCAAATTAGTTATAGAGAAAATGAGACGAACTAAATTATAAATAAGTATATGAGCAAACAATTTATAAGTTTAATCAAAATAAAATAAATTAAATTAAGTAAGTAGTGCGTTATAGTAGTAAGTCTAGTGATTGTGGAAACAATGTGACATCAACAAGCTTTTGAATTGGTGTAAAGAATTGGATTAGCTAATAACAATCGGAAGATTATTCTAAAATCTTCGGAGTCAGAATATAGTACAATTATAGATCGTACTGTTATAAGTGAAATGTGCATCCAAGAGTCACTGCTTTTTTAAATTATATGCAAGGTTTCTAGTGTTCAATGGAGCCATAGGAGAAGTACCAAGTTGCTCAAGGGTATTCCAAATTTTAAAAATAAGTAAGAAATCGTGATAACGATGTAACGATTCGATAGTAGTTAGTTTAAATTTAAAAGCTATAGCACTATAGTCATGAGGAATAGGGCTTGAATGAGAGCCAGATTTAAAAGCTACATATCTGAGAAACGTGTGATAAATATACATTCAAGTTTTTTAATGAGGCAGGGGTAAGTTAGTATGACACCTAGGTCCGTGATGTTGTTGACATGATCAATAGGTTGTTGCGAAATCTTGTGATAAAATCCAATATTATTAGATCTGTTTCTATTGACACTGAATGAACAGACTTTGTATTTATTTACGTTGAGCGATATACTACTTTATAGAGTCAAGTTAACAATTGAACCACTATCTTTTTGCATTGCACTACACTAGAAAGGTGATTTTATGGCGGAGAAGATTTTTGTGTCATAGGCGTAGAGAACTTTACAATATGATAAAGTAGAGGTAATACGCTTTGTAAATATAATAAAAAGAAATGGACCAAGATGAGAACCCTGAGGTACTACAGATGGCATAGACAAGGGGTCGAAGAATGATCCATCAACTCTAACTATTTAAGATCTGTCTTTAAGATATGACGCAATCCAAGAAAGAAGATCACCGCAGATACCTTAGCTGTAGTGCTTATTCACTAGGTGGCCGTAAGGAACATAATCGAACGCATGGAAAAGTCCAGATAGACAGTATCAATAACTTGTTAGTCAATGGCAAAGCAGGAGGTAATGAAGTCAGAGAAAAAGAGGGGATTTATAATTGTCAATTTACGGGGTACGAAAACATGCTGTTCAGATACTATTTTTAAAAGAAGAGAGTAAATCAATTTCTGCGATACAGTAGAGTCTAGGAGCTTAGAGATGGAAGATATAATAGAAATGGGCCTGTCGTGGGAGGCATTTTGGGAGTCACCTGATTTATAAAACAGCGTAACAAAAGAAATTTTCCAGCTGAATGGAAAGTACCTGAGCATAACAATTTGTTGAATAACGTAACTAAAAAATGGATTAGGGATGCATAACAGTTTTTGAGTAAAATCGATGGGATCTTGACGCATGTTGACTGACAGTCCGTGAGACTTCTTAAGATTTTTGATAAAGATGAAGAAAGTTTTGGGATCAGTAAATACATTAATCTCTACATTAGATATGTAATCTTTAAAACACTGTTTAGGATAATGGATACACAACGCTTTTAAACGCTTGAACTAAATAAAGTCAGACAGTCTGCAAAACAACTTCCACAACCTGTGTGCACGTCGTTTAAAGGAAATCAATTTTTTAAATTTTGGTTAAACCATCTCGGAAATGACAATTAATTTTAGGCGCACCCATGTAAAAAAAGTCTGGCTTTGGTCTGGTAAAAGTCTGGATCATGTCTACCGAAAGTCTTGTTGAAAGTCTGTCCGAAGTCTGACCAATGAGACTATGCCAGACTTTTCCGTTTAAAGTTATTTAAACACGATACAACATTATTGATTTAATATAATTTGTGTGAAATGAGTAATTTACAACTAAATAAAGTAAAAGTAATAAGATGCAGGTAGTTCATTAATTACATTCATTCAACATATTTACAATATATAATAAAAACACAGTTTTTGAAATCAAAATGACAGTATATAATAATGAGTCACTTTTAAGTCCTCTTACGACCCATTTTTAATAGCATTAATTTCAATAAGATAAGTATTATCTCCACTGGTTATTAGTATAGGGGCTAGGTTGGTTTTCGCAGCTTATAATATGTCCTCGGTCGCTCCTAAGCTTATTCTACGTATTTTGCCTACCTGAACACGATTTTTGTGGGTCCAAATTAGAGAATGTCCGGAGTTTATTGTTATAAACAATCAACAAAAACTAATAAAAAAAATTTACATTTTTCACAAGAAAAATATTTCTTCAAGTTAGTTGGCTTATTTCAAGCAAAAAAAGTCACTCGAAATTTATTCGTAAAATGCTTCAGTTATGCAGTAAAACAAGTACAATTCATGGTTTTTCAATCTTATGAATAATTAACTGCAAAACTGAAGCAATCAACGATAAAATTGCTGGAGACTTCTGTTGCTTAAAATAAGTCGAGTTTTTTTTGTCAAAAATAAAAAATTTTGTTTAACAATCCATGTAAATGGTTAAGAGGGCTATCGTGATATTTCGTTTTCTTCAGAAATTCTTCTCAAAATTATATCACACTCATTTTATCTCTACACATAACATATCAAAATTGTAGAGGGCCTAGCTTCATAGTTTTTGAGGAATTAAATCGCAAAGATTTATGGTTATACACGGGCTCTTATGGAGAGGTCGTTGCCAACTGGTCCCCAAAGACACATTTTTACTTCTAATTTGGTTTATTTTCTTCAAAATTACACAAAAAATTAGTATAATCAAGTTAACCCTGATTGACACAATCATTTCCAATTTCAGAAAGCCTAGCTTTACCGTTTTAAAGATTTATCGACTAACAGTTACTGCATAATATTATTTGTACATCTGTCTAGTGGTATATGTACAGGTCCAAACAAAAGTCTATTTCATCTAAAAGTTTTGGCAATTGTAATAATTTTTTCCGTTATTCCTTATGTGTGTACATCAGACGGATACTAATTGACGCGTTTTGTATAAGAATACTTATACTGAAAGGATGTGAACCAAAAACTAATTTTTGATGTTAACTGTACACGACAACCCCCTTAATAACAATCAACCACGGACATTTTGAATACATTGATAATAGTATGAAAACTGATGATAAATAATATATATTTGGTGATACGCGCGGAACAATGATCACGTACCGAGAAATCATCAAATCTTATGATTTTTTCATCTTTTTGTTTTTTTTTCAGCAAAATCTACACGAAAAAATTGCACGTCACTTTTTTTGCTTAAAATAAGCCAAGTAACTTAAAAAAATAATATCCAAGCTGATGGTTTACCTTTAGATATAGTTTTCATCAAATTTTGCAGTGCTACAAAAGATGAAAACCAGTTTTTTCGCGATAACATCTTCCACATACACGTTATTGTTCAAATACACAGTTGTAGATATCGATGAAACACAACTTTTTCGTGGCACACGCTTTGCTGTAGTTTTCACCGCAGTTACTCTACAACGAAAAGTAGTGATAAGTACAGTAGAAATATCTTTTTTCGCCTAATACAGAAGAAAATTATCATTTCACAACAAAGTGTTCAATACAAAAGTTGTTGATCCTGTTAGCATACAACTTTTTGTTCTGTAATTTTTCTCTGTAGTGTTGTTTTAAGGTAGATGGATCACGAGAGGTACGCTATCTGTTAGATAAAAGGATTATATAAAGAATATTTGAACTTTTGGTTTGTTGGAAACACTGTGAAATCTATAAAATAAGTTTATACCTGTATATTATTACTTTTTTCTCTTATATTCTATTAGTAACTTCACAAAGAAGGATTTTAATTTTCAGTTTCTGTTGTACACTTTCATTTCATGATTTTATTTTTACTTTATGCGTTAATATCTCAATAACTAGACACAAGATCATTTTAAAATTAAAATATAATATTCTGGAAACATTAACCTGTACCATATTAGTTTTTGGAAAAAAACGGTTAATTTATTACAGCAAAAAGTCCAAAACAGTGATAAACATGACGTACCTTCTCATAAGACGCCATGTGTAACAAAGAAAAAATCACGGACTTTGAATTAAAATATCTCTTAGACAAGACACATAAATCATCTCATTTTTTGACAGAACGTATCCCGTTAGTCAAATTATGAGATAATAAATTTTTATTAATACCTGTAATAGTTATTTACGTAACAAGTGCGGAAAAGACGATTTCCCTCACGAGTGATGATTGACTAGCACAAGTGGCCGGATTTGCTGGGAACGAGTGCCAGTTGATCACACATTGTAGTTGCTTATATTTATTGATTTAGTCTTCGCACATTGATGTATGCTTACGTATCGGATAGTTGTATGGATGTTATGTCTTTATACTTTGATTTCGTACTGTATTGATGATACAGTGAATAAGCTGACTGATCGAACTTGCAATGTGCTTATTGTTCGTACTTATGAATATGTGATTTTGACTGATCAACGGTTCTTGTTCTTATTGAAAATTGTCTGTAAAGTTGCTCTTTATTATTTTCTATCTTTTAAATCTGAACAGGTCAGGGAATCTACCAGATAAAGCGTAGCATAACAATTTAGAAGATCCTTTGTGTATTTTCATTTACTGCTCAAATATATAGACGGTATATCGCGTACAAGATTCATTCATAAGTCATTATGTATAAAAATAAAATTACAAAGGAAATTTAGTGATTATTGTTTTATAGGCTTGGCTTCTGCAGCTGCAACTGTGTATGGTCTGTCACCGTTGCTGACAATATTTTTAGACTTGATCATGCCATTAAATGAGCCTCGACCAACATTTTCGTCAGTAAAAGTCGTATTTCTGGCTGATCCAAATAAACATTTTTATATGAAATTCATTGAGGATTTGGTGCATATATATGTATGTTCTTATCTACTAATAAACTCTTTTGTCATTTTTTTTACTATTGTATATGAAGTTATTGGATTCTTCAGCGTTATAAAGTAAGATATAAATAGATAGCGAAATGAAATAAATTATTTCGTAAACTTTTTTTTATAAATACATGAATAGTATAGCTTATAATTTTTTTAGGTATCGAATACAAGTGTCATCGATGGAACTTTCGGAGAAAAAGGACGAAGCTTATAATATGATTATTTCTTGTATCAAGTTACACCAAAGATGCTTAGAGTTAAGTATGCATACACTGCAAAACTAAGTATGCACTCTTATTTTTCACGTCTTTAGATATTGTATAATTGCAATATATATAATCATTCAACAACAACTAAATCAATTGATTATCGACAACTTTCATAATTTTTTGGATAAGCAGTTTTTGGTTACCAAATCAGATCGCAAAGTCCATAGGACATAGAATGTCTGAAAAAAAATATCCATCTTCATAGACTTCTTGTATCGGTTTTTCCAACAGAATTGTTTGTTAATAGCTTATTTAACCGCGGCAGGACGGTAAGATAGACTCCACTAACTAAAAAAATATTAACCGTTAGGTTTAAAGGGGTTTGGAAATTCTGACCTTAAAAATAAGATTTATTATAATGTGCGATGACATATTTTTAATTTTTCTTTTTCTAACAATATTAATTGTAGCACGATTGAAGATCAAATATTCTTTTTCGGAATATTACCCTCTGCAATGAAAAAAATTTTTTAATTAAAATATTAATAGTCACTTAAGAAATTCTTGAACTGAACATGTATTGTATCTTACAATTAGTCAGATTTGAGTACAAGAGTTTTCCAGATTGCTCTGAATATTTTAATTCCAAACTTGTTGCAGCAATAGATGATGCCCTGACAGACGGTATATAGTCTTAGATTTGGCTATATTTGGTATACTTCGAAGTATAATGATTATTAAAATATTAATATTTGGTAGATTTTCACGTAAACCCGTTCCGGGTTTTGACGTATCCCTCCACACCCTTAATATTTTTTTTTTTATTTCCCTGATCAAACTTTACTAACACTGTTTAGCATTCGTCCAGAGTAAGGCTAAGAAAGTCTAAGAAAAACTTGGTGAAATTAATTCTGGTAAACCTGCCCCGGTGCATTTCCCGAGTTCTGAATCGATTTCTAAGACATATTTCGTAGGATTACTCGAGACTGAACTCTTGCGCACCTACCGCTTCCATTGTCAACTGTAGAAAAACACCTAAATAATCATTACAGTTCCAAAACGGCAGCAGTCATCCATATCCAAGTAGTGACTGCGGCCAATACCTTTCTCCATTTTGTTGAATTATGTCAATGATGTTATCAAGTCTAAACAAGCCTATACTATCATCTAGCTGGTTTAGTCGCATGTGGATTAGCTCGGTAGTGTGTTTGACTATCACTACAGCGACGAAATTCGCGTACCCGACCAGAAACGTCCTTTTTAGCAGTTTTTTTCGAAGTATTTTGTCGTATCTAACGTTCCAGAGGTCGGATCCCAGGATGGATACCTGGAAAGCTGTTGCCGTTATTCTGTTTTGGCTGTTACTGTCTGCGTACATCAGATAGCGGTCTCGTGAGTACTTTCTTAGTACCCATGGGAGATAAACCGGTACCTTGAACGAGTGCTTGAGGGCACGCAGCATATATTTTTATCTGAGTTGAGGGTGTTTTTCACATCCTGAGTTACCAGTAGAACGAGCGGTGTAGCTCGGTGGCATACTCGTATGCTTCTGGTGTCATGGACCGCTTTTACCATCTCCTATATCACTACTATGGTTAACCTTCCCATCCAGAATCTATTCTATCTTACGGAAAGGTCTTCTACATCTCGTATGACTTGCAAGAGGCAGACCTTTAGCAGCTTTTCGTATAGCTTTTCCGCCGCATCCAGCATGCATAGTGGTCTAAATGATGATCGGGAGTTGGGCTTCCCGTTGCCCTTATCAATCAGGGCCAGCCAGCGTTCTTACAGGGAGTTAAAAACAAACCCTTTTGCAGGCATGCATTGTACAGATTCAAGAGTAGTTGCAAATATCTTGCTACGACTACCTTGATGACTTCTGCTCGTGTACTCTCTTGTTCGGGAGCTTTTTCGTTTTTCGACAATTTTGCTGCTGTCTCTAGTTCTTTTCCCATGAATTGGGGATTGCTCTATATAATCCTGTCTGCTCAGCACTCAACATTAAGAAAAAAAAATTACTGTTTTAGTAAGGTGTAACATTGCAGAAACTGCACGGTTACCTCTACAGTAGCGAATCTTACAGAGTGTATAATGTAACATTGCAGTTTCTGTAAGGTTCTCTGACAGTTTTAGTACAGAGCCTTGCAGAAACTGTAATGTTACAACATACTTTCTGTAAGGTTTGCTACTGTAGAGGTAACCGTGCAGTTTCTGCAATGTTATACTTAACTAAAACAGTAATTTTTTTTCTCAGTGAAGATCTGGATTCGTTGGGAACAGCGTGTCTATGATGAACCTTATGTCCTTGGCGTCTATGTTTGTGGCTGCTGCTAATCTTCTCAGCTTTCCCATCACTATCTGGTATGCCCTGCCTTAAGGATCGTTGCTGACTTCATAGCACGGGATATGCCAGCGCTGCTTTTTGCATGTTTTATTCGCGTTGCGCATTTTTTTCCTTGCAAGCTGGTACTGGTGTACCTTTGTCTGGCCTATGGACTGTCCCTGGATCTTTGCTAAGCATCTATGTTTGAAGCCTTGTCTTTTAAGTTCAGCTATTTCCTTACTCTATCAGTAGATAGACCGCTTGCCATTCCATTTTTTCTTCTTTGGCATGGAAACTTCACGAGCATCATTGATCAGTTGCATGGTTTCTTACGCAAGCCTATACACTTCTTCTTCCGTTTCTCATTCAAGAGTTTTACTTTAAAGAGTAGCATGTCTGTTTCCGATTTCTTGTACAAGCCGATCCGTATCCAGCTTGTTGATATTCTATTCTGCTTCATGAGCCTTTACTTTATCTAGTGGCTCCATCGGTATTGTCAGCGATGATTTATTGATGGTTGCTGTTATTTTCGTCTTCGATCACCTGCCATTTCTCCACTCTTGGCTCGACGTTCTCTGATACCAGAAGTATGTCAAGTATTGACTCATTAAAGCCTCGTCTGTAAGATGTTGTGGTACGTCATTCGTTCACGATGACTGACCTGAGCTTTGCTGCCATGCTGAGGACAGCTTATCTTTTAGAGTTTGTTATAGACATACCCTATTCTACTGTTCTTTCGTTAAATCATCCAGAAACTATTGGATTACCTTTTAGTTCTTCTCCTATAGTATCCTTGAGTTGATTCATCTTATTTCTCTATTCTTCGATGCCTATGTTTTGTAAAAGGTAGCAGCTAAAGTAAGTTATACTTCTGCTCTTCAGCCAGGCAATGTGATTTTCTGATCTGCTTGAGTATTGATGGATCTTTCCTGTTTTTCAGAGACAGATTGCAGCCATGTTGGTGGCATCTTTCCGTCACATAAGTGGCTCGCGGTGCTCGTACTATTTGCTAATGAGTGCTATGTCCACGCCTGTAAAGCACACAATTCGCAGTAGAAGGATGGTAGCATACGTAGCCCCGTTCATATTTTCTTGGGAAAATCTGGGCAATACATCTTGAAATTTTGTATAGTGTGATTCATAGTCATTTCAATTTTAATATCTTAAAATAACCTACTCTTATAAGGATATTTTTAAATTATCCAATTCTGAATCAAATGATATAGTGGCGTTATTTATTAATAAAAAAAATTTATTTCAATAGCTTTAATTTTGACAAATATTTCCTGGATATTTTATCATATTTGAAAACACAATTTGTATTATTATTATATTTATTTGGCATTGAGAATTTAGAAATCCATTGCTAAATGTACACCTGCACGCCATGTTTCCCTTTTCTTGGCTACCTCAATCCAGCCTTATCCTTCCATTAGTCACTTTTTTAAATTTATTGTCCCTCTAATCTTGTAGTCCCATTGTCTCTTGGGTCTACCTATCAGTGTTTTTTCTCTTGGTTTATCTACGATGATTTTGGCTCGAAAGTTTTTCTTAACACTTTTCGTTTGATAACTGCATCACAGTCCTGACCGCAGCTTGTTTGTTTTTCTTAAAACTTTTTTTACGGGTTTTATATTAAAAAAAAAGAGAAACGTATTTTTTTTTTTTTTTTTTCACAATATTTTGGACGCTAAAAAGGATTGAAATTATGCGATTTCGGTGATTTTGGGCTGTAGGAGGGATTTTCAAATATTCATAACTCCGGTACTATTTAAGCTACAGATTGTATTTTTTTTTTCATTTTAAAGGTAAAAGAATAAGCTTTGAGAAAAAAATACTTTCAAGAAAAATTATTAACAATTTAAGGGTGTTATTAACAATTAAAATGTTTCAATTGTTTTGTAACTACTGCCCCCCCCCCCCCCCTTCGTAGCGA
>JAPYYV010007812.1:4982-19093 GCA_030522625.1 Copidosoma aretas | reverse complement strand
AGAGAGAGAGAGAAAAAAAAAAAAAAAAAAAAAAAAAAAAAAAAGATATATATAGGTGCAGGGAGGAGGGGACACTGGACAGTGTGGGGACTGGGGACATCTGCAGACGGGACTCACGGGACACTTCGAACTTCGAAATCAACCCCGTGGCCATGAGGTGCATTTTGAAAAGCAGCTTCCATATAAGTATGGCAAAAATTTTGAAACTCTAAAATTACGTTGTTTGCGTAATTGCGTAGTGTCCATTCAGAGGTTATGTCGTTTGTACGAAGTAAATTTCAATGTTTAAGTCAGTTAAAATTAAAATAATTTACGTTTGTAAAGTGTGTTTTGCCTCAAAATGACTTTCATTATTCATGCGCAAAATAATAAAAGGGTATGATTATTATTTTTTGTAATATTGTTAAGTATTCAAAATTCGCGCTGTATTATAGTGACGTCATGGAAGTGGCGTCCCATTTCCCGTCAAAATACTAAAAATGCTGCACCTTATGGCTGCGTATACATGGAGTCTTGAACTTTCAGGACCTGCCATAAACCCGTGTGATATGAGTGCGAGTAAGAGAACATACATTCTTGCTTCTCGCTCGCACTTACACGGGCTTATGGCAGGTCCTGAAAGTTCAAGACTCCATGTATACGCACCCTTATCGAAGCCAATTGCCACACCTGCGATAATTTGCATGCACGTTATACGATCGTAAATGCTTTCGTGCAGTGACTGTTCACTGTATGACTGTAGTCGTTTATCGTGTGTGTTGTGAAATTTTAACCTCAAAATCGAAACTGGTGTAAAATAGAACTACTCAACAATAAACAAAAAACATTAGAATGACTCGCCCGCCACCCTCACCAACCGCTCGGTAGTGAAGTGTCTGTTTGTGTGAGTGTGTGTGTGTGAGATCCCTTGTGAAAGAAAAAAAAGTTCCCGTGAAGAAAAAGAAGAGCCCAGCAAGTGCACGTATACTGAAATAAAATCAAGAGATGGAAGCCAGGCCTTTGAGCAAGATGCCGAAGAGGATATCCCTGATGGACCGCAGCGCGGTGTCGCGCAAGCAGATGCACCACCAGCAGACCAGCGACGCGCCCTCGCTGTTCGACCGCACTCAGGAGTTTCTCCGGTCGCTGGATGCGAGCATGCCCTCGGTCACCATGGCCCCGCACGAGCTCCGCAACATAATGGCCCGGTCGGAGGAGAGCGAGCTCACCCTCAGGGAAATGATGGAGGACAGCGCCACGACCGGCCACGTGATCCAATCCCGGGAGCCCTGGCGCGATACCTACTCCAAGCTGTACTACGACTTCCTGGACAGCGTGCAGGCTCACACCTCCGAGCTCCAGGTCTTCCAGACCGTCGCCGACTTCATACAGAACTGCCACGACACTCTAGAATTTATGAGAGGTTTGTTATTTTTGTTTATTATTATTATTATTGTAGTTTAGCCTAATGGTATTAAAGATCTGTGCTGACTTTTTTCTCAGGGATGAAGTCGAAAGTGGAAAGTGTGGAGCTCTCGCCAGAGGAGATCGGTTTGGAGAACGAGAGAAACACTTGGAGGCTCGTGTACTGCCTGTACCAGAACCGCATAGATTCGGAAGAGAATCAGACGCCCCATGAGCTGGATACGAATTCCTACATATCCGAAAAGGACGTAATCGAGGCTCTGTTCAAGAGCAGCAAGCTGATCAGGGAGTACCAGCTGATCATCGATTGGCTGGAGAAGAATGCGCGTGACCAAGCGGACAGGCTGCCGACGATCGAAAATTTCACGGACAGAACTGTAGCTTGGGAGAACACTCTTCACCAGTTGCAAAGTAAGGAGGCTGGTGTTGCCTTTGGTTCGAGCAGGCCAATCGTCTCCTCTATGGATCCGGATGCTCCCATAAGAGAGGGTAAGCCGGTGCACGATCTGGATAAAGAGGATGACGCCAGATTGGAGAAGAGGATGTTTATAGAGGTGCGCAGTGGTAGATTGCAGAAGGCACAGTCACTGGCGATACACTGTGGGCAGCACTGGAGGGCTGCCTGTCTGCTTGGCTGGGTACCTTATCACGATCCTAATTATAGGTGTCCTCCCTCAGACACTAAACTTCCCGTGGAGGGAAATAAGAACAGAAGTCTGTGGAAGTACTGTGCTTGGCAAATATCCAATGATCCCAGAGTTGGTAGGTAACATTTTTGTAACATTAAGACCTTTTTTTTTATCGATTAATTAAACATGAACTTTATTCAAC
Organism: Copidosoma aretas; assembly: GCA_030522625.1. NCBI lineage: Eukaryota > Metazoa > Arthropoda > Insecta > Hymenoptera > Encyrtidae > Copidosoma > Copidosoma aretas. Next base: position 16,858 of record JAPYYV010007812.1, on the reverse strand, counting down.
AGCCCAATACTATCGAGCCATTTACTCTAGTCTATGCGGCAACGTGAAACAGCTACTTAATGTTGCAAATTCGTGGCAAGATGGCCTCTGGTCCTACATGAAGACTCTTCTGGACATTAAAGTTGAGGCAGAAGTTAGAGGTTTCATGGCAAAAACGTTTAAATCAATGCCAGAGGAATACTGGAGGGGAGAAAACACACTCGAAGATATTTTTGATGAGCTGGAGGCCTCTACAAATTCGATAATCAGTGCTCAAGCTCGTGAACCAGCTCACCGCATCCAAAAGTATCTCATTTTGGATGAGATGACAACGCTGATGGATGATGTCGAAAGCATGATTGATCAAAAAACGTTTGACTCACAGTTTCTCAGGTTCCTTGCTCACCTGGTGATATTTTTAAGACGGGTTGGAAAAAATTTAAATGAGACAGTCGCTGATAAAGTTATGTTGGAGTATGTAAAGTTCCTGATGGATTTAGGAGACCCAGTACTCATAGCCTACTACACATCGACACTACCAAAGGATTCACAGGTTGTAAATTATGCTCAGTTCCTGGAAAAAGTTAGTGACCTCGAAGAGCGCAAAAAGTGTCTTAAAGCTGCTGAAGACGCAAACTTAAATGTTGAGGCGATAACTAAATTGGTTGTAGAGAATATTAGAAAGAAAAATATAGAGCTCCAACCTACAGATTTAAAGGGAGAATTAACAGAAGCCGACTTGGAAAAAATTAGTGCACTTGATTGGCTCACTTTCTACCCAAGTCAGAGAGAAGAAGTATTGTGGCAGACCAATGCTTTGATAAGGTATTTTTTGACTAGTAATAAGTTGGATGCTGCCAGGAAAGCTTTGAATAAGGTGTGTTATAATTTTTAGCTGGATTAACTTTACCTTCTTCATATAATTTTTTTATCCATTTATGTATTTACAGGTACCACAAAATGCCATAGAAACAATCATGAACGAATGTCCAGCTTTGCAAAATACAATGGAGAATATATTGACTGTTAATATTTTACCCGAAAAAGCTTCTATCTCCATTCGCGAATACTTGTGCTACAAGTCGTATTTAGATGCGCAAGAAGGCTTTACCGAGTGGTTCACTCACTTTCATCAAGGAAAACCATTTCCAGTAGAAGACGTTTCAAATTTTGCTACGTTTACCGACAAAGTTGCGTATGAGCACAAAAAATCTCAGTATGCATTAGAACTAGACAGGTGGAATACTACTATGGAGCATCATACAAAGGTAGATAGATAACCGAGTGCCTTTGACTTTTCATTTTATTCCTTATTTCAAAAATTTTTTTTGTTTAATCCAGGCTGTTAAGCAGCTTCTCTTTAATGTCCTCCTTTTTCCTGATGGTGGATGGTTAGTTGATTCACTCAGCGGATCTAGTAACAAATACGCTTCATCCGAAGATCCTTTAAGAGAGCATCAAATGGAAAACTTGCGGAAGTTGTGTATTCCAAAAATTGTATTTTTATTGTACTCCGTTATAAGTGAAATGAATGAACACGCAGAGTGCATTCAACTAGCTGATGTCATTGCTTCTGAGCAGCATCAGTTGTATAAAGTAAGTAAAAATGGACACTGTTGGAGTAAAATACATTGTTTGTTTGTGACATATAAAAAAATATTGAATTTTCGTGTGTATAATAAACAAAATTACAAATAAAAACGATCTAACTAAACTTTTTTCTTGAAACAGGTTTTTCCTAAGGAAAAGTTGCGTGAAATTTTCAAGAAATTCTGTGAATCGTCTCTCGTATTAATGGACCAAAGAAAGGATCCGTGGGGTTATTCAAAGTGAATAGACAATAAAGCAATCTCTGTGGTCACAATGTATATTATCTGTTTTCAAATGAAAAAGTATCCGACTCACAATGTACATATCATACAACAAGGTAAACAGGCGCCATAGGCTTGAGAATATTAAAAGAGTGACTTTCACAAGTTTAACTTGTGAGAATCGAAGATTACAATATACTTGCTCTACTCTCAGTATCATGTATCTTTTCTCAATTCTTTTTATTTTTTTATAAAACCATTTTATTGTCAACCACAAAAGGTGAATATAAAATTTGATAAAATGTTCAATATAATGCGTTTAATTTGTTATTGTATTATAATATACATACGTCTTATCGTGTTGATGTATATGCATTTCTTTTTTGCACAAGTTACATCGTATGGCCTTCTTGTAGAAAAGAAATTCATCCAGCCTGGTGCAAAAAAATCGTGTAGTGTTACTTGTTAAACGGCTTTGTTAAATCAACGTTTTTGTGGTGAACAATGTTTCAATTCACTACTTTTATGATTAGGTCAAATTGAGTATTTGTCAAGCATAGATTTTTTGTTTTAGCTAAAAATAAACGAAACAACACTTTTATCGGAATATGTGTACGTTGCCATCGTTATTAAGTGCTATCAATACATGGCTTTGTTTTTATATAATTTTTTTAAAATTTTATTTCACTTGTTAGTGTTGCTGGTACCATCGTGATATTGATTCATTTTTTTTCAATTCTGTTTTCTTTCGAATAAAGCTGTACCAAAAGATACAATACATCTTTAAATCGAAAGTCTTAAAATTCCGTAAGAACAGATGAGTATAATTGAAAAATTTTGTAAGAACACTGAATTGAGTTAAAAGTACATTCATGCATTTTGTAACATTCGTAATTAATGCGAGAAATTACATGGCACAGCATTTACGATCGGAGAAAACATATTGCGCGTTGTGTTTTTTTTTTTTGAGTTTCTTATTTATTTTTTATAATATAAACTCATTGTACAAGAATTTCGATAGAGCGGCTTTTTAATACTTCTTGCTGTGAAGCAAATGCAAAACAGTGTATTGTATTTAATTTTTATAATTAAATATTTGAATTAATTCGACATTTTTTACGGACATTTCTACCTATTTACAAAAATTTTGATTATTTCGACTTAAGTATATAATTTTACCTACAATTTTACAATCATTAAATTTGAAATAAAATTAATTTATGTTTGTTATTATTAAGTTTATTTGCAATCGTAATAAAATAGTTTAAAGGATAAAGGAAATGTGAACGTTACTTCTATTGTTATTTAATGTTTCTCAAGAGAATTTGAATCCATAACATGCATAGTAACTTTAATTTTTTTTAAATATTTGCATTACACACAAATTGTTTCTTATACATTTTTCTTATCATCTGACTCACTTATAGTTTCCTCTCACTTTTTATGAAAAGATTTTACACAGATATAATCAGGCTTTAAGTACACGTAAAGAAGTTTTTCGTTGAATATCATCAAGCTCGCATATGGATGAGGAATTGAGCGAATTTTGGATCCACTTTTGTAAGATTTACCATTTCTTACCGCTATACATTTTTTTTTTTTTTTTACAATAAATTACCCTATATTCTGCAAATACTGTAGAAATCAATTTTTGTTTCTAACAATTTTATCGAATACTTTTTTCCGAAATATCCGTAGAAATAGACCCCCAATCAAGCAAAATACAATCATGATTAAAGTGGTACGTTATTTTTGCGTTTGATTGTAAAAATATTCGGACAACTGTAGAAAAGAAGAAAAATCGTACCACAGTTTGTGTCTATATCTTACGAGCACATACTTCACATAGACACGATTGATGCGTGCTCATCATTTTTCCTCTTTCCGTTTCCATCATCGAGTGATATTGTTTTGACGAGATTCAGATTTTTATACTACAGTTATCACTCGCTCCAAGAAATATTTTTATACGTCATTCGTTAGATTTGAAAACTAAGTACTTGCACGTCGCAACCATCATTCTGTCATGGTTCGATAAACGTATACTGAAAGAATGATTTCTACTTTGAACTGCTTATTACGTGCTTTGACATAAAATAGTTGCTTACATGTCCGCCACGCGCAAACTTACACAATTATTTGCACTCTTACATCTTAACGTTTAAGCACTATCATCGTTTGCCATAAAACACGCACATATTTATATATACTGCTTTATTTTCTGAACCTAATACGTTTATGTATTATTGACACGATTCGCCGAAGTTTTTTTGTTGATTTTTTCGACTCTTCCTCTCTTTTGATCGACATTCTGATGTATATTATATTCGATGAACATTTTTGACAACTATTTGCATTTTCTTACTTTTTTTTTTTTAAAGAATTTTTCGCGATTTACAACAGTTTTTACATCTCTTGTGCTTCAAATATTATTTGATGAGATGAATACTAAGTAATTTACTAAACATTCCATAAACTTAATAGATAACAATTCTCAGAGCAAATTGAAGAGCAAATTACTGAAACTTAGACGCAAATAAGCAATAAAACGTTAATTTTATTAACGTCTGTAAGCTTTGTTGTATGGACCGGTAAGTTCAATCATCGATGACATTTACATAAGAGAACATAACTGTGATGATCTCATAAGTGCAGGCTCGTTATTTATTACCTCAATCAGCAAGTTTAAAACATAAATGTTACAAAAAAATTTTAATGCGTAAATTTTTTTTAACTATATTAAAACAGAGAAAACAACATTTTTATATTTTTCCAACCATATATACTTTACGCATTTTCTTGTGTCAATAGTTTATGTGCTTTGTTTAGTATTACATCTATAATCATTACTAAATTTACTTACTTGGATTCCATATCACTTTCATTTACTCGTTTAGCACTATATAGTACATATTTAAATTCCATACATGTATCACGTAGTACGTGCATACATTCAAACGTGTAAATAAAAAAATCTAATTTTTACAATTTCTACGTTTATTATGATGAATTCTGAACTTCTCTTATAATTTTAGTTGTGTATGTTCCACGAGATAATTATTAAAAATGTAAAATCACATTGGAATGCAAATTTTTGTAGAGAAAAAATATATCTATGATTGACAACTATATTTATAAAATATGTACAGCGACGAGTCACCATGCTACAATCAGAGAAACCACAAATATGAGAGAAAAACACAGTCGTTAATATTGTTGCATTGACGTTTGGACTTGCACGTATATATCAATTCATTCAGTTTAATATTTAACAATATTAAATTTCTTATAACTGTATTCAACATCAACAGATCGAATACATTTTTGAAACTTCTAGATAATAATTGAAAACGTAACTTTCGCAGTTGAATGTATTAACTCAACTTCTCAAACAAAAAAATAATTATATGTTACTTTTTATTGAATTGTTAGATTTACTTACACAAGTTTAACCCATACAAATATTTTCAATCATTCATTACGCTATGTATCAGTTACATCTTAGCTTAATTATCATATCTATTATTCTCCTTACGCGAAAAGTTTGTATGTTATATTTTTCTTATTATTAATTAAGTAACCGTGTGGGTATTTGCAGAGAGCTGCTCCGCAAAAAACTTTCGCCCTGATACCAATTTTTTTCAAGAGTTCGTTTATTGTCCCGCCACTTTTTAAAGTTTTCAAAAATTTGATCTTTAAAATTTGAGGAAAATTATTGTCTACATATTATACGTATTCTTATTGTACGATTCCTCCACTAATATGCTACTTTCTACTAATTATACCCTTCTTGCCTCAATATTGCATAAGGAGTTTTTTTACTTGAGTTATACCCAAAAAAAATTTCAAAGAGTATTTTTTAATCTCACCATCGCAAACTTTATTTTAATAAGTTTCATAACTGTTTTATTGTCTCCCACATTATTTTTTCCGGGGCAGCCCGTGTTAATTACGCGTCAGGTTTTCTCAAAAGTATTTATTGTCAGACACAACAAGTCGCTCAAAAATCCGTGGGAATCAATCTCACAGCTTATTCTCGCCAATTATACTTTACATAACTACGTTCATCAACTTTTAATCTTGCTAATTTCCAAAATATCGTACAAAAAAGTTAACTTGATGGAACAAATCGTCTACAATAATGGCTATGACTCAATCGGTGTATTAAAAAAAAATAGAAAAAAAAAATTAAAAATCTATCAGCAGCGTGTACCCTTCTTCTGCTTAAGGATGAAAGTAATTGTGTCATGACTTAAATGGGGAAAATCTCAGAAAAACTAGTAAAGAACTTTATAGTGCGTATGCTAACAAAAAATATGCAATTAAAAATAATAAATGCGTAACATGAAAAAAGGTAGAATTTTTAGTAAGAGTATAGATGGACATAAAAAAAAAGCATATTAATTCTAAGTTCAGTCATTTTTTTTTACGAAAAATTAGATGTTTTATAAATGGACTTCATTTTTCAAATGAATGATTGAATACTAAGCTGGCACTATACAACTTTCCGCTGCTGAATTCATTTTTAAAATTTCTTTATACAATCTGTGTTTTGAAAATAACATCACCTTATCCACACAAACGACTATACTTAGTATACATTCACTTAATAGGGTAGGATACGTATTTTAATTTATTAGGTCCTTCGGGTGGATTATAAAATACTATTTTTTTCTTTTTTTACATAAAAAAAAATTGACAAAGTTAGAGAACGTAAAGTTTTAGGAATAGGGGCGAGTGACATCATTCATTACTTTCGACAGTTCTTGTTACTGCAAAAAACGAAAACATATGTGTCAAACATTTAAAAAAATCTATCTGACGGATTTAATGGAATTCAATGAAATTTTTCTTTTTATCCTTCCTTTACTATAATTATTATTTAGTGTCAGTAAAACCTGCGCAGCGTCTGCGTTAGGTACAAGAGTACCAAGACAGCTGTAACGTGTAATTTTTTAAAATGTTATTAAAACTTTCCAACTTAAGTTTTATTTTATTCACCCTTATAAGATCATACTTTATTCTACTTATGACTTACGGACGCGCTTCAGCTTAGTTGTATGCACTTGAGCTCGAAATATTAACAAATATTTTGAAATATTTTCGACGGCATAATTTTACTCTTTTTAGTTATTATTACTGAACCGAAGTATAAATACTTTCTGTGTGTATTTATTTGTAAAAGGATTTCACTACTCATCGTAAACCAAATTTTTTCCTTAATTTTTTTATAAATTTGGAATTCATAGCTTGTGTTCTAATAAATATCATGGTAAGGATTTTTTACCACAAGAAAAAAAATCACAAAATACCCCTATGGCACTCGGAATCACTAACATATTTTACTTTAATCCATTTCCAGTTACACGATCGATCTTTTGGCTTTTGTGCTAATTTTCTTGATTTCATCTACATTTATTGTTTAAAGATTTATTTGCTGTCCGTTTTATCTGTTGTGTCTATAAATAAAAAGGTACGCTTGAAAGGTTTTTTAAAAAAGAAGTAAAATTTTGAACTTAAACAATCTTACCTTTTCTACTGCCAACGATCGATTATTGTCAAGTTTGTTAGAAAAGTTTGAGGTGTTAGTATCACTGAACTTAACATTGCAATAAGTTGAGATGTACACTTGCACACGTAATGCTCAAAAGTTTATTAGATTCATCAATGTAACAATATTCTTTTCAAACTGAAATACACCCATTTTTTATTGTTAATATTTTAGCGATCACGTGAATGCAGAACAATTTTATGATTTTATTTTATCTTCGTATAGGTGTAACTCCAAGTACACAGGGGCACTTATATCGAAAGTCGGAATTTTTTAAAATTCCTTCCCCGTTCTTCCAATTTGTCCTCACATTTAAAACTCGAATAAATTTGCACCCAAGGCACATTTATACTTTCAATCTGTACGGTAGGAGGGTTCTTATTTTTTTTCTGTCATTCTCTAATTTATCTCATATGTTTACTTTCTGCTTAAATACTAGATATTACACGTAATAATAAGTTAACACAAGCATAAAATTACTCAAATCAAGCCCACGCCTTCAAGTGGATATGGACAAAAAATATAAAGAGGTAGATAGAAAAAGCAGGTGATAAGTTGTATTGTGAACGCTTTTTTTCGTCTTACGCTACCATTATTATTAATATATTTCTTATTCGTTAAAACTATCGTATTCTGTTTATTGTCGAACAGCATTTTTTCAATTATTATCTTACTTTATTGTCTACAGAAGACTTTATATTTTACAGTTCAATCCTAATCTTTATTTGTGCAAAATTTACAGACTTTGCGCGTTACTTACTTTCATTTTATACTTTCATTCGTCATGAATTTTTGTATAGCACGTTTTTAAATAGGTACCTCGAATTATTTCGAGATTTTCATATAAGTAGGTACTGGAAAATAATTTGTGAAAATTTTGACCGGTAAAGTTATTAAAAATTATTTGTACCTTCTATTCGATGCATTTCACCAACGATGAATGAAAAAAAATATTTTCAATTAAATAATGCAAATTTGTATCCTAAGTTTTATCGGATAAATGGGAGGCATACTGCATAATACATTATGTACTTTGTCAATCAGAATATGAAAATCAATTAGAACAACCTCGAGAAAAAACTCTTTTACGGACCTTCAAACGTACATTTTGATTACAAAAAAAAAAGTATTTCCCATTCACGCTCAAGTACAACGAATATTTCCTTTCCGACGTTATTATTGTCAAAACATTTCACGTCAATTAACTTATTGTCAAAACCCATGCTTGCCCTTCCTCGTGGCGGAGGAGACCTTCATCCTACATCCTTGCGTATACATATACATATATATATATATATATATTTATACATGCATATACACACGTATAATTTTGTTTAAATCCGTAATGTATGCATATATTTATCATGTATAATATATCATACGAAATATTAAATATATCTGTCGTAACTCTTAAAAATATCCTCGCTAAATCTTTTACGCAGTGCGCGCTCTTACAACCTTGTGGCGTGTTTTATTGTAATCATTGTTGATTCTCTTATTGTTTTCTTTTTTGATATTTTTTTTTTGTTTTTTCTTCATTTTTCGTTTTTGTTTCTTTCATCAATAGTCAACGTCAACTCGACGGCCGCCATCGTTCACGGCTTCATTGTGCGTCGCGTCTTCGCGGACTCGATAAAATCTCTTTGCTCCTATCATCCATTCCGTCGCGCGTATACTCTCGTCCTATCTTCGTCGTTTCTCCACAGCTCTTGCACTGCGCTCTTTTTCACGCAGCAAAATACCTAATATTGACCTGTTATTTATTTGTTTGCTTTTCGTTTCGATGCTCACTCGTGCGTCGTTCATCTGAGCGGGGCCGAGGCGACGATGGCGCAACCGAGGACGAGTAGGAGGGCGACCGAGGCCGCGATCGAGCTACCGCCGGACTCGGCCTTGGCCACGTGGCCCTGTTCCACCACGTTTATCTTCCACCCGAGATTTTTGTGCGTGTAACACTGTCGCAATGAGAAAGTCAATAAATTATTGTTCTTCGTATTTATACCTCGAAAGTCGATCGGTCTGTCGAAAAAAAAAAAAAAACAAAAAAAAAACGATTCGCGTTTTCCGGGAAAAAGAATAGGATTCAGAGCGTAATTTTTAAAATTTTCAAAGGACGGAAGTTGTATTGAAGCTCGGGCACGTAATACATGATCATGTGCCCATTTGTAAGTCCATCGATGTATCACACATTTTTTTTTTGTTCACCCATACAAAGCTCGAACCGTATTCTTTGTCTCCAGACCCGAATCCTATCTTTCTTCCCAGGAAACTCGAATCGATTGTTGTTGTTTTTTTGTTTTTGTTTTTTCGCAAGGGAGCGACGATATTGTGCAATAATCGCAACAAAGTGACATCCATAATACCTGGTAGTAGACGAGGTCCGGCGTGTCCTCCTCGACGAGCCAGACGAGCTTCCCGGGCTCGCCCTCCTCGCACTCGAGCCTCAGCGTTTCGAAGAAGTCCCCGAAGGTCGGGGTCTTGGCGCTCTGGTCCGTACTTCGGTGCACGTACTCGCAGTAGCGGCCGACCGCCGTCGGGTAGGGATAGTTGTTCTGGTCGTAGGCCACCCCGGCGAAAACGCGCTGGCGGCTCTGCTGATCCTCGGACAGTTGGCCGAAGCCGCCCTCCGGATTGTCGGTGATGTAGAATGGGTGGTACCTGCGGCAAACCATCATCATCATTGTTTTGAAACTATTGGTAAAACCTAGCGTTGAGATATTAATTTGTCGGTCACAAAGAGGTTGATCTTGCATACTCAAGAGGGGCTATGACCTTGAAACTTTATTGTTTCTCGGTAGAGAATTACGTTTTTCAAAGCTCGCTCGATCGAATAAAAACTTTGTTAGGAAGGGCCAAACTATTATTCGCAGGGGCGCGTCGAGAGATCGTTGTAATGTATTACCCTATCATTTCAAAGATTTTGATGGACCAACTTTTTACAGTAGTCGACAAGATCCGAACGCACGCAGAATCATGCAGAAGTGGAAAAGAAACGTCAAGGGAGTAAGGGATGAGCCAGCCGTGTAATAATACTCACTTGGCCGAGTTGGTCTTGTCCCTGCCGCCCTCGACGAAGAAGGTGTAGTTGGAGCCCCTCTCGACCGTTATCTCGGGTATGAGCTTCTCGTTGACGTACCAGGCTATGCCCCAGGAGGGCTGGCCCGTGATGCGCGTGTAGCCCCTCATACCGCCGGTCTGGCCGATGCGCGCCGTAAAGGTGTTCTCACCGGTGATGGTGGTGGCTGGCCAGGCCTTCAGCTCCGGCATGTCGGGCAGAGTGTACAGGGAATTGGTGCACTGGTGGACGCCCTGGCCGTTGAAGTTGATCCTTATGTCCTCGGAGGTGCGGTCCGAGGATAGATGGGCGTTCGCCTCGTAGTTCTTGTTCAGCAGGCCGATCGCCGCGATTATCGTCGTCTCGCCCTCCTGGATCGGCTTGTCGTACTGGAGCTCGTTCGTTCGCAGCGGCCGCTTGTACGTCACTGTGGCGGACAAACGTTCGTGTCGGTTCGTGGTCAAACTTATTTTACCACAATCCGAATGCAATTTTAGTCATTCGTTGCACGATCGAAAAACCACAAGTTTGTAACTATTGCAGTCCAACGGGAGATGTTTTTGTTCAAACGGATTAGAAACAGTGTATTTTTCGACCGATCAATTATGATAAAACGAATCTCATCTTGATTTTTTTACGCATACGTTTATAAACGATATCTAAACAGCGGGGAAAAAAAAAAAAACGCCCCGATGACTCACCGGACGTAACGCCATTGTTCCTCTTGCCAGTGATGAGCACCGCGTCGTTCTTGCCCCCTATCCTGTGGTCCGGACAGACGCCCTTGACGCCGTTGCACTGCGAGTACTCGGACATGTAGTAATCCTCGGCTATGAACTTCTTGGTCTCCTTGTTGTAGCCGATTACGACGACGTCGGCCCCGATCATCTCGGCCTTGCCGTCCACCCCCGATATGCCGAAAGCAACGTACTGGTCCTCGCGTATGTGCGCCGACACGCGGATCTGGACGTCGTCGCCCATCATCTTCCACTGCACCTGCACTCGGCCGTCCAGCAGTTCGATGCAGTTGTCCAGGTCTGGTGTTGCTGTGCTGCTCGTCTGTGTGGTTTTTTTTTTTTTTTTTTTTTTTTTTTTTTTACCCTTTTCCGTGTGTCGAACGTGACGATATTAATATACATATAAAGTTGCGAAGCAAATCATAAACAAAAACGTAATTAAATAAATTCATCATTTTAAAAGACATCAATCAAGTAAATTTCACCATTCGACTGTTGGTAAGAAAAAAAGAAAAAAAGGATCAACAATACACGATACGTGGAAATGACGATTCTAGAGATGACAGTGTAAACTATCGTGGGACTGAATTTCGTGAACGAACGTGAAACACTCCGTGAGCCTATACAGTATATTATAAACACGATGATTGAAAATAAGCGAACAAAAAATAAAATACATTGGCAAATATATAACACAATGATAAAAAAGAAAAATCATCGATCGAATCTACTGATTAGAATAA